>JAGDQO010001281.1:0-19088 GCA_018342035.1 Solanum appendiculatum
ATATGCTCTTGAGCATGCCTATATTTGTTAATCTTCATGTGCACGATGAATAAATTGTCATTTTCATGTTCATTCACTTTAATTGACAAAATATATATTATATTTTGGGAGTTGAAGTAAAAAAATAAAGTTGAGTAGTATTTTTTGATAAGCATCTGATGCATTTTGCTTCTGCACTTAAGAGGAAATAAATATTAAACGAAAAAAAATCTGGGTAATTTTAATAGATACCGTTAGCTTTACTTTTATCATTTTTGGGCTCTTTTGTTTAGTGTAAGATTTGAAATGAATCTCAATCATAAATTATTTTATGATTGGCATGACATTAATCTAAGAGGCCATTAAACATTACTTGAGGGAATATTACTTGATCGGATCTTTTTCCAATTACAAATGGCCTCACTAAAGGTAGAATAACTATTTTAAAATGTATTTATATACTCCTTTTGTTTCAAAAAGAATCACCTAATTTCTTTTTTAGTTTGTTCGAAAAAAAATAATTCTTTTTCTTTTTTGATAGCACTTTAATTTTAACTTTTCACATGACATGTTTTAGATCACAAGATCAAAAGATATTTTTGTACATTTGACATAACTTTAATTTAAGATCACAAGATTGAAAAATCTTCTTTATTTTCTTTAATTTCGTGTTAAGTTAAACTAGATTATTATTTTTGAAGTAATAAATATAAAAATATGTGTTTCCTAAAGTGTCACGTTAGGAGAGAGGGAACAATAAAATAACCTTCTAAGAAAGGATAAACTCCCACAAATTGGGAAGACTACACATCATGTTTTTAAATGCATAACGGCAACATTTCTAGCCAGCTAAAACCTGGCGCAAAATCATGCAGCCACGTATGAAAACTGTTTTTACATACTAAGCTTCTGCCGATTTATATTGAGCAGCTAACAGTAGCCGTTTTCAACTTTTTTTTAATAGCTAAAACCTAGTTTTCAGGCCATTTCAAGATTTGGAGGTTGAGGAAGATAAAAGGGAGAATATTCTTCTAAGTCAAAAGGGACATGAACTCATGGTGGGACAGCTTCACCCTTAATCAAAGATTTTAAATTTGAGTTTTGGGTATAAATTTTTTTTTATTGGGAGTACCATCCCCAAATGGCCCTGGCCCTGCAGTGTGTGATTGATTTAGTCGGAGCTTCAATGTGACCTCAGAAAAAAACCAAATAAAAAGGGACACTCGATTATCCCTTTCATCCAATATTAATGGTTCATCTTACTAAAAATAATAATTATTTACTATTTGTCAATTTATAAAATTAAGAGAGAATTAAATAATCTCTTTCAATTTTATCTTTGCAATTAATTTTATTTTTGAAAGTGTAAGTGAGTGTTAGGGTTCTAGAAAAAATTCCTAACGAATAAATTAATAAAACTATCTTTCTTATACATATATTTTTTTAAGAAGCTTGCAAAAGAAAAAAGTGAACAACAGAAAATATTAAATGGAAACGCTATTTGCATGGTCAATAATATAGCAACATAGAATTATTCATTTACTGTGTGCTAAGCCTAATTTCCTCCATTTTAATATGATTCTTTCTTGGTACTTGCACTTTCATAAAGCCATTAATGAGGTAATACATTATATTAAATGTGGCTCATTTTTTTCCAGCCACGTATCAAAAATGTTTACACATACTAAGGTTTTGGCAATATATAACAGCTAACAATAGTTCAATCATTGTAATACTTCAAAAACTAGTTTGCTCCTCATTATGATCCTAGAGGTTGTGGTTGAAACACAGATTCTTCTTAGTCAAAATAAACACATGACCTAATTAAATGTACGCAACTTGCCGATTTCTGCATGGTAGTCTGTTGTGAAAAAACAAGATGGATAGAGGCAGAATTTTTATTAAGAAATTTAAGAATATGAAGATTAAATTATAAAAAAAAGGTTAAAGAAATTTAATATTTATAAAATAGATTTAATTGTATATGTAAACTATTATCTTTCGTCTTGTCCCATGACTCTGTGCCTGGTTCAGTCCTTTTTGTTGTGTGTAAGTGCAAGTGAAAAAGATTATAAATTAATATTGAATATAAAATTATTTCTTTTTATATTTCTCTTTTCATATTTCTACGTGAAGTAATGACTTCGTTATATAATCATATCTTTTCTAATTAGATTGAAATTAGACTCTGCCATTTCCATCTTAATAATTTAACTAATTCTAAGCTATGTTAATATTTAAATGGTAATTTTATGTTAATTAGACTCTACTACACGTTTTGTCTTATCATTCATGATTCTGGTTAGCCGACTTCTCACAAAAGCATCGTTTTCTTCTCATTCTATAAATTTAGGGTAAAGGTTTTCTTCATCATCCTTTTCATTTCGCACAATCTTATATGGTAGTTTCTTCATAATAATATCATCAATCTTTAGGGTTTACATTAACTTACTTTTCTAAGTTTTCCAAACAAGATAGAGTGAGAATTTCAACTTTTTCGAATAAATATGTGATGAGTCGACATCCTCATGCCACCTAGGTCCTCTTTGACATACATTTTGGCATAATACATAAACATGTCTTTTAATTTGGTTTTAGCTAGCATTTATGCTCTCCAATTTTGGAATTGCAAAATTAGACGCTTAAACTTGTATAGGATTGAACAAGTAGACACACGTGTCCTATGTGGTATAATACACCTAAGACGCCTCGTAGGAAGCAAATTGGCCACGTTGGATGCCGCAG
Source organism: Solanum appendiculatum (assembly GCA_018342035.1). NCBI lineage: Eukaryota > Viridiplantae > Streptophyta > Magnoliopsida > Solanales > Solanaceae > Solanum > Solanum appendiculatum. The sequence goes on from JAGDQO010001281.1 coordinate 2,725, forward strand.
ATGACACATATGTCTACTTGTTTAACTTTATACAAGTTCCCAAAGTTGAAGGGTATGTTTGCAAGCTGAAGCCAAGTTAAATAGCACAATTAAGGAGAAGGCTAGCACTTGTAAAAAGGTTCTAGACGATGGGGGTTTTCCTTGGAAGACCCTAGAACCCTATATGAATTGGCTAAGAAAAAAATCTTGGAACTTTCTAGTCAGGTAGAAAATTCTAAAGAACTGACTTACTTGTAAATATTGAGGGACTTGTATAATGATTATTATTTATTGATTAACCCCTAAATGACTTGTATATATATGGGTCATTCATTTATAAAATCATCAAGCAAATAATTCAAGTTCTCTCTAGTACAAATTTTTCTTGCAATTCTCTTGTGTTCTTTTGATTGTTTTGGTCCTTAGTGAATTCCTAATATCTTAGGTTTGCATGGCATAGTAAAACCGTAAGTAAGTTGTGCAATAATGTGAGTGGATTATCAAGTAACACACGTTCGTTTAGTTACTGACTAAGAACGTTACATATAACTATGAATTGATGGAGAGATCCGGTTAAAAAAAGAGTGTGGAGAAAGATTAATTGACCATTAAAAAATCTGGAACGAGGACCAACAAGGATTGTGGTAGAGTGGTAAGTACTCCTTCATCCTTAACCAAGAGGTTGGTGTTCGGGTTCCCTTGGGTACGGAGTCGCAATCTGGCAGCACTATCATTTGAGACAAAACTCTTTGAATAAATTTTGGAAAATTTTACAAATTGTTGTTATTTTATGCTGACGAGAAAAAATAATTTTTGAAATTCAAATGGTATGTCTAAATACAATATCAACTTCAAATTAACTTAATTACAAGTTCATGTCTAAATGCCTGCATAGTTATTAAATGTTGTTGCTCAGAATTTTTGATCATACTAAGCCATTATTTAAAGTAATTCATCAAAATAATACATTTTAAAACTTTTTTACAAAACTAGTATAAGCATACTTCATAGTAACGTTTTAGGGTGTATTTTATTTTTTTTAAAATCAGTTGTTTTCTGACGGCGTTAAGTTGAGAAAGGTCACTGTGAGTAATGTTCTAAGCTGAAAACGTTACTCATAGTAACATTTTATAATACGTTACTGTGAGTCTCGTTTTACACCTAAAACGTTACTCACAGTAACAATTCTTAAGAATCAAATCACGTAACATTGAATCTTACAAATTTAGCATCGAATCCTGCAAATATAGCTATAATTTGTAAAACAAATCTATATTGTTATGAATTTTAGTGTAATAATTTGATAAGATAATTTTCTTTATCAGTATACACAAATTATCTCCCAGTAATTGAAGAAATAAAGTTTTAGAGTACAAATTATATATTAATATACCCTATCTGTCCCAAATATGTGACACATTTTGTTTTTCGAGAGTCAAACAGTTTAAGTTTGACCGATAATTTGCTAATGAAATCTTCAATTTTTTAAAAATGAAATTTATATATTTGTAAACTAAGTAAAAAGTACTATAAGTCACAATTATTGATAATTCAAATTATTTTAAAAATATATGGAAAATTTGCAGACAAACATAAACTTGTTTGAATCTCGAAATCCAAAATGTGTCACATAAATTGGGATAGAGGGAATATATAATTTGCAGGTAAAACAACAAATCTGTATTTTTATGAATTTTATTGTTATAATTTTATAGGATAATTTTTTTAATCAGTATACACAAATTATCTCTTATTAATCGAAGAAATAACCTTTTAGAGTACAAATTATTAGTATATATAATTTGCAGGATTCGATTCTAAATTTGCAGGATCCGTTTGGTTGGATTCTTAAGAAACGTTACTGTGAGTAACGTTTTAGGTGTAAAACGTGACTCACAGTAACGTATTATAAAATGTTACCGTGAGTAGTGTTTTTAGCATAAAACGTTACTCACAGTAACGTTTTTCAACTTAACGCCGTCAGCACACGGCTAAATTTTAAAAAAATAAATTATACCCTAAAACGTTACCGTGAAATACGTTTATACTAGTTTTGTAAAAATTAAAAAAAACGTATTATTTTGATAAATTACTTTAAATAATGGCTTAATTTGGTCAAAAAATCTCACTAACACTTAAATATTTATTTTGAGTTGTAACGTATCCAATTTCTGATTAATGAATACGTATTTTAAAGAGTTAAGGGTAAGTTAAGAAATTTAAAAAGATATTCAATTCTAGTTACTAACTATTCCGTCCCTTAGATACATCAAAAGGTACATTCTTAAATGCTTGAGACAACAGTCTCTGACGTCTGCAGGTGTTTTAAGGGTGCATTGTCTCATGCTGAGTCCCAATAAAACTAACCTTCGGAGCTGTGAGCTATTTATGATCACGTTTCTATACTTCTATTGGTAGGTTGAGATTATTTAACTTTGTTTATGTATTCCTTCCTCAATTTCTTGGGGTTAGAGCAAAGGTAGACCCGAAACTTAATTCTGGTTCATGTAGCGATGGTTAGACCGGGTTTATTGTAAGCATAGTGTTGACTAGTCAAAAATATTCCAGTTCAGAAGATACAAGTGGTGGAAATGAGGATGTTGAAATGGATATGTGAATATATTAGGAGTGATAGGATTAAGAATGAAGATATTCGAAACAAAGTGGGAGTGATCTCTGTGATGGACAAGATGCATGAGAGAAGGGAGATTGAGATGGTTTGAGCATGTGAAGAGGGGATGCGTGGATGTCCCGATAAGGAGTTTTGAGAGGTTGGATATATTGGGGTTGATAAGAGGCATAAGTAGGCCGAAGAAGTATTGGGGAGAGGTAATTAGGCATGATATAATGCATCTTCAGCTTAACGAGAACATGACTCTAGACAAAAGGGTATGGAGGTCGCAGATAAGGGCAGAAGGTTAGTAAGCAGTCAAGAGTTGTCTTATTATTAGCATATTCATGTATTGGTTTGGTGGTAGTATAGAACATCGTGTTGATTGAAGCATTGGCTTATTCATGTAGTCATTGGATTTTGGTATCTGATATCATCTGTGCTTTATTGTGCTAAGGTGATCACACCTTGTTGTTATTGTTACAATTCTACGCATATATGTTCCACACTTCTTTGTTATTAGTTGTCATTTTTCTCTACACTACCATTTTTCTTTTAATTACTTCCTTAATTTGCTTGATCCAAGGGTCTTTCAAAAACAACTTTTCTATCTTGATGTTAGATTTTTGAAATATCATTTACACATGTTAAATGAATTTTAAATTCAAATACAAAATTTAAGTCAAAACTATTAAATTGTGCTAAATTTGTAACAACCACTATGACTCCTCCATGAGCGAGTGGGTTGTGTGAATGGGGCATCACAACGTGAACAGATACATGAAAAGAGAGGAGAGGGATCAAAATATAGATGACGAAAGGTGAAAAAGGGGGATGGCAGCAGTACTAGGTGTATCGAGACGTACACCAATATATATATATATAGACTAAGCATGAAGGAATCAAGGAAACAGAATTCATAAAATGATTGTCAAGAAAAAGGAACAAACTGAAAAACGAGATTGATGATTAGAATGTCCAAGGGACGATCTTTCTGTCATCAAAGGGTCAGTCAAAATTAACATATTATCCATTTTTTGTATGATTATATTATAAAAAGAACATGACAATTATATTATATTGCCATGTTTTGTGGGAATAATAAACAGCTCTCTATATAGGTTTCTGTTTTTGGACAGATTCCACACCAATTCGCCGCGTTTCACTTCTCACACACATTATCCACAAATTTATTCACATATAAATTAGGAATTATATTTTATCGTACACATGATGCTTCTAGAACAGGTGTGGAAACAAGATGAAGTAGGTCATGTGCTGATTATGAGTCCTCATGAAACAAGAATGAAGTTTGGAATTTTAGGGTCATGCCAATAATCCTTAAGTAACGGAATTAAGATTTTCAGTATACGTTTAAAATATAAAAAAGAATAGGCATGAAAAAGCTAATAGGGACTCAACATTTACTATGTAATAGCCACAAAAAAGTTAATAGGAACTCAATATCTACTCTCTATATATATATACATAAAAAATAATTTTATGTATATATAGTACTTCAACTCTACAGTATATTCTAACCGCTAAACTACTTTCGAGGAAGATAAAGTGTAATGACCATAAAGGTCAATTTTGGTAATTTTTGTAAAAAGACTGTTTTGCCCCTCCTGAGAGTTGCCCCGAGTCATGTTTGAAATATTTCCGAAGTTGGTTTTGTGAAAGTTTGAGTTAAAATGAAGTTTTTGAAAAGTTTTGATTTGTAATGGCTTAAGTTGCCAATTAGTGATTTTAGAGGTCATTCGAAGTTTCGGGACTTGGATGAGAATTCTATAGATTCCATCAGTTCCGGAATGTGGATTTTGGCCTAGGAGAGTTGACAGGGTAAGTTTTGGGGCCGTTTCGTGGATTTGAGGTCCTAAGTTGGAAAATTTTGGAAATTTAATCATATGGTTGACTTTGGTCAACATTCGGAGATCCGATGCTCGGATGTCGATTCCGATAACTCCGTTGGATTTGGGGGATGATTTTAGGCTTAAAGGTGGCCTTGGTTGAATTTTTAGAGGTCCTCGAGCTTGTTTTGAGTTGTTGAGGCTTGAGTTAGTTTTGAGGAGCTTTATCAGGTTCCGGGTCAAGGAGACCTCAAATCCGAATTCCGATGGTTCCATTGAGTTCGGAACATCGAATTTAGTAGGGTAGCATATCTGGTTTGTGTGCACGGGGTTCCAAACGAATCCCGAGGGCCCTATCGGAGACTTGTGAAATTGCTATTTTTGCTGTTATCTGGTTACAGTTATTTGGCCTCCCCCTTCCCCCAGTGTTCTTCCCCATGTTCGCAGAGGGTTAGACTAGTGGCCTCCGCGTTCGCGGAGGGTGAGCGTGTTGTTCTTCGCGTTCGCAATGTATGGCCCGCATTCGCGGAGGGCTGGATTGTGTTCTCCGAGTTCGCGGAGTGTGGGGACTTTGGTCTCCGGATTCACGGGCCTAGCTTGCCGCTTTCACGGAGGTCATTTAATGCCTGGCATTGTAAAAATAGGGAAATGTCTCATTTTCATCATTTTGGAGCTCTCTTGGGCGATTTTTGAAGAGGAGTTTATTGGGAATCAGTGTGGGTAAGTAATTTTAACCCTTGGCCTTGATTACCCAATGTTTATATCACGACTTTGAATTGGAATTTGGGATTTTTAAGTATGTTTTTGGTGGTTTTGAAGGAACTCAAAAAATTTGAGAAAAATGGAAATTGAGGGCTGTTTGAGCTTCCTTTTCATATGGGTTTTTCACCATTGAGTTCATATGGTATTGAGGATGAGTTTTATGAAAGAAATTTTGAATTCTAGTTCCCTTTTTGAAATCGGAGTTTAGTGTTGTTTCATCTTTTCCTTCCGAATTTTGTGTTTTTGGCCTTGATAGACCCGAATTGTGATTGGGTTTTTATATTTGAACAGATTGTGTTGCTTTGGATTGCTTACAGAAGGGGAAAAGTTCTGATTGTTGATTGATTCCGATTCGATTAAGGCAAGTGAACTCTTAAAACCTTGTAAATCTTTTAGAATTTCGACTTCCTTACTAGATTGCGTTGGAGAGTAATGGGATTGAGGTATTGGGTTAGTTCTTGCATGAATCAATCTAATAATAACCGGTGGGGTTAATAAAATGGGTTGTGTGCTATGTGAAAGGCCAATGTGTGATTGGGCCATGAACTTGATATTGTTGAAAGATTGATGTGTTGTCATGATAGTCTCGATGTGATTATGATTGTGTTGAACATGTCTTTTGGTCATTGTTATTATGGGACTAGACATGAGACTTTTGCTTATCGATTGACCCTACTTGTGATGAAAGGGGTAGAGAAATGGAGACTAGGCAATTGACATCACTGATATATTGAGAATATTGAGTTTTTGACTTTTGTTGTTGATATATTGATGATAGTGTGACGTGATTTGCATTGATATGAATTCCGCTGTGATTGTGAACACTATCCTTCTCTCATTATTTGTGTGAACATGCTTGTGTGAATTGGTTCTGAGACACTATGATGAGACTCTTGGATGATATATGGTCCATATGAGGCCAGTGATGATTTATGCCGACGAAAAATGGTTCCGGCGAGTGATGATTATACCGAGGTTTCTGCTGGCAGTGTGTTATGCCGAGGTTTCTGCCGGTGATATGTGATGCCGAGGTTTCTGCCGGCGATATGTGATGCCGAGGTTTCACCAGGCGATATGAGGTGCCGAGGTTTTTTCTGGCTCCGATCTGAGATTCAGCGGATGTGTATCATAGGACAGACATGCATTCATGAATGGCATTGCATTGCACTGTTTTATCTGATCCTTGGTATTGTGGTGCTATGTTGTGCCTTATGATTCTGAGATGACTTGTTGATATTTGAGTTGAACTTCCTTATTGATTTGTTAGTAGACTGCTATTGAACTGTTGTGGAACCATATTTTGATATGTTACTGATTTGTTGAGGATCTATTGTTGATTTGTATAATTTGATCTATGACTTGGAAATCTATTAGGTTGGGTTGGATTTCTGTGCAGGTTGTAGTTATTGGAGGTTCGGTTGGAAGACAGGGTTTCGTTATTCTTTTAGCTTTGCTTCGTTTTATTTGTTGATTTGCTGTATACTGTGTTGTTTGGTACTCACCCTTGCTTCTACACTTGTGTATGACCCGAGCCAGGACCGTGATCTAGCTTCTCTTCCCTTCTCCAAGGCTCGTTGAGGGTACTAGAGAGGTACCTATTGATGCCGGCAATCCCTTTCTCGACCTTTTACTTATGTTTGTTCTATTTGAGACACAGACATTGAGACTTGAAGTTTTGTTTCGAATTCTGTAATAGAGGCTTGTACATGTGACAACCAGTCTTCGATTTGGTTTAATAGATGAAGACTTTCTCTTTTGGTTATCTCTTTCGTTATTTCTGTTGTTTTCTTTCGCTTGTTGGGTTTCAGGCTGACTTGTCCTGGTGGGATAGGACAAGTGCCATCACACATGGTTTTAGGTTGTGACAAATGATATCAGAGCCTAGGTTTTCATAGGTCTCACGTGTATAAGCCAAGTCTAAGTAGAGTCTTGAGGATCGGTACGGAGACATCTGTACTTATCTTCAAGAGGCTGTGAAGACTGTTAGGAAACTTCTTTCATTCATTCTCTCTTATCGTGTGTGGTTCTATCGCTTGTGCTTGGTGTCGCGTGTTTTTTTGGCGAATGCCGAGGACCAGAGCTTCTGTTTTGAGCGATGGAGGGGAGGCAGTCCTCGAGATAGTGATTGAGGCCTCAGTCAGATTGAGGTTGGCCAAGTCAGGTTCCTCCAGGTTTCTCAGCACCGTTCTTTTAGGAGACCTTATTGAGGATATTGGGATTGATGAAGAGTTTTACTCAGGGTGCTGCAGGCACGCCTCATGGTTCACAAACCCCAGAGCAACATCGGGTTCCAGTTGTTCAGGATACGGTGGGTCAGCCGCCTTTTGTTCCAGTGCCGGTTGTTGGTGCACAGGAGGATTCAGATATGGTTTTGACAGTGGAAGATCAGAAGTGTTATGAGAGGTTTCAGAAGATTAGACCACCCCTGTTTCATGGTGGTAAGAGGGATGATGCTCATGAGTTTCTGACTTTGTGCCGCGAGATGCTTGGGGCAGTGAGGATGGTAGATGCGAGGGGTGTCCGTTTTGTTGCTCTTCAGCTCCGTGGGCCAGCCAGGGAGTGGTGGAGGTCTTGGGCAGAGTCTTTACCGGTGGGGTTTCCTCCGGTTGAGTGGGATGCTTTCGCCAGTGCTTTTGGTGATCGTTTCATTCCTTGGAGTGTGCGTGAGGAGAGCAGGTTGTGATTTGAGAGCTTCACTCAGGGTAGCATGTCAGTTGCTGAGTATGAGGTGTGTTTCTGTCAGCTGTCTCGTCATGCCACGTCTGCGATTCTTGATGAGGAGGAGATGGTTCGTAGGCTTGTGAGAGGTTTGAATTTCTCCCTCAGATCGTATCTGTTTAGATCATCTCGTGAGGATGCTTCCTTCCAGTCCATCATGAGTATTGTCTGGAAGGCAGAGTTGATTGTTCGAGAGGAGTTTTGAGACTTCAAGAGGGCTCATTCTAGTGGTCAGTTTTCTGGTGCCTCGTCTGGAGGCAAGGGTTCTTAGAGAGGTGGTACTTCTTTTCAGCGTCAGAGGTCGGTTCATGCTTCCATGCCAATGACCGAGGGGGGACAGGTGTCCCGTGGTTCTCACGGTTCTGGCCAGGGTGGCCGTGGTACTTCATCTGGATCATCACAGCAGATCACTGCTCCGAGGTCTTGTTTTACTTGTGGGGATCCGGGTTATCTGATGCGACATTGTCCTCTTTAGACTCATTCAGGGCCTCAGCGTACTTATTCTGCAGCTCCAAGGAGAGATTCAGTGCCTCCGGCTAGAGGTCGGGGAAGGAGTCAGTCAGCTGGTAGGGGTGGAGCTATGGCTCAGCGTGGAGGTAGAGTTTTTGGCTCTGACTGGTGGTTATAGAGGGGCTTACTGTTATGCTTTTCCGGGGAGACCCAAGGCTGAGTCTTCTAATGCAGTCATCACAGGTATTGTTCCAGTCTGCCATCGAGATGCTTCTGTATTATTTGATCTAGGGTCTACTTTCTCCTATGTGTCTGCCTACTTTACATCTGAGTTTGATTTGGTATGTGATCGTATGCTTGTGTCTGTGCATGTTTCTACACCCGTGGGTGAGCCTTTAGTGGTGGATCGAGTATATCGATCCTGTCATATTTCTTTGGCTGGGTATGACACTTGGGTAGATTTGATTATTCTGGAGATGGTAGATTTTGATGTGATTTTGGGTATGGATTGGCTTTCTCCTTATCATGCAATTCTGGATTGTTATGCTAAGACAGTCACCCTAGGGATGCCTGGCGTTCCGAGGGTTGAGTGGAAGGGTACTAGTGGTTCTTACCCTAGTAAGGTGATTTCTGACATCCGAGCCCAGAGATTGATTGATAGAGGGTGTTTGTCCTATTTGGCCTTTATTTGGAATACTAGTGTGCAGCCACCTCCCATGGAGTCCATTCATGTGGTTCAGGAGTTTGCTGATGTATTCCCTACTGATCTTCCTGGTGTTCTTCCGGATAGAGACATTGATTTTGCTATTGACTTAGAGCCGGGTACTAAGCCCATTTCTATTGCCTCATATCGTATGGCTCTGGCTGATTTGAAGGAGTTGAAGGATCAGTTGCAGGATTTTTTGAATAAAGGGTTTATTCGCCCTAGTGTGTCTCCTTGGGGAGCACCGATTCTCTTTGTTAAGAAGAAATATGGCTCTACGAGGATGTGCATTGATTATAGACAGTTGAACAAGGTAACTGTCAAGAACAAGTATCCTTTTCCTCACATTGATGATTTATTTGATCAGCTTCAGGGTGCAGTGTTGTTTTCTAAGATTGATTTGAGGTCCGGCTATCACCAGTTGAAGTTTAGGCCATATGATATTCCTAAGACAGCTTTCCAGACTCGTTATGGCCACTATGAGTTCTTTGTGATGTCGTTCGGGTTGATTAATGCTCCTGCGGCATTTATGGAGTTGATGAATGGAGTGTTCTATCCGTATTTGGACTCCTTCGTGATTGTGTTCATTGATATTCTGATATATTCCCGGACCGAGGAGGATCACTTCCGTCATCTGAGATCGGTACTTCAGACCTTGAGGGAGCACACGTTGTACGCCAAGTTCTCCAAGTGAGTTTTGGCTCGAGTCTGTGGCTTTCTTGGGACACGTGGTGTCCAAGGATGGTGTTCGGGTTGATCCAGCCAAGATTGAGGCATTGAAGGGTTGGACGAGGCCTACTACTCCTTCAGAGATTCGGAGTTTAGTGGGGCTAGCAGGCTACTATCGGCAGTTTGTGCAGGGTTTCTCCACCATTGCAGCGCCATTGACTAGATTGACTCAGAAGGTTGTAGATTTTCATTGGTCCGATGAGTGTGAGGCGAGCTTTCAAAAGCTCAATGCTTTGTTGACTTTTTCTCTTGTATTGATCTTGCCCTAGGAGGGTGTGGGTTTTACCATATATTGTGATGCCTCTAGATTTGGTTTGGGAGGTGTGTTGATGCAGAAAGGGAAGGTTATTGCATATGCTTCTAAACAGTTGAAGGCTCATGAGAAGAACTACCCTACTCAAGATTTAGAGCTTGGCGCAGTGGTGTTTGTGCTTAGGTTGTGGAGACATTACTTTTATGGGGTTCATTGTGAGGTCTTTACCGATCATCGGAGTCTTCGGTACATTTTCAAATAGAGGGATCTGAACTTGAGACAACACAGGTGGCTTGAGTTACTAAATGAGTATCATATGACCATACTGTACCATCCTGGGAAGGCCAATGTGGTGGCTGATGCTTTGAGTAGGAATACTCCTAGTACAGGGAGTCTCGTTGAGATCACTGTTGATATGAGGCCTTTGGCTAGAGATGTTCAGAGGTTAACCAGCAGTTTTGTTAGGTTGCAGGTTTCTGAGGAGAGCGGTGGTTTGATTGCATTCATTGAGGCCCGTTCTTCCTTAATTAAGTAGATTCGTGAGCACCAGTTCGAGGATGAGAAGTTGTGTCTCATTCGAGATAAGGTGAGGAGAGGTGAAGCCAAGAAGGCTGCACTTGATTTCGATGGAGTTTTGAGGATCGGAGGCCAAATTTGAATGCCCAAGGTGGGCGAGTTTTTTTGACTAATTCTAGAAGAGGCTCATTGCTCTAGATATTCTATCCATCCGGGGACAACGAAGATGTATCATGATCTGAGTCTGCACTACTGGTGGTGTTGTATGAAGAGAGATATTGCAGATTTTGTATCTAGATGTTTGACATGTCAACAGGTCAAGTGTAAGTACGAACGGCCAGGAAGTGTGTCTCAGAGGATGCCCATTCCTACTTGGAAGTAAGAGCAGATCACTAAGGAATTTGTTGTGGGTTTGCCTACCACCGTGGGTGGTTATGATTCTATTTAGGTGGTTGTTGATAGGCTGACTAAGCCTGCTCATTTCATTCCAGTTCGAGTGAAGTATACAGCGGAGAACTTAGTCCAGCTCTATATCAATCAGATTGTTATACTTCATGGAGTGTCGGTATCTATAGTGTTGGATAGGGGTTCCTTGTTCACCTCGCATTTCTGGAGAGCTTTACAGCATGGTTTGGGTACTCGGCTAGACATGAGCACAACCTTTCACCCTCAGACTGATGGTCAGTCTGAGCGGACTATTCAGGTGCTTGAGGACATGATTCGTGCTTGTGTGCTTGACTTTGGTGATAGGTGGGATCAACATTTGCCCCTAGCAGAGTTTGCCTATAACAATAGTTATCATTCCAGCATTTAGATGGCTCCATTTGAGGCTTTGTATAGCAGATAGTGTAGATCACCGATTGGGTGGTTTGATTCGTCGGAGATGGATTCCTTAGACACCGATTTGCTTAGAGATGCCATGGATTAGGTTCGTGTGATTCAGAGTAGACTATTGACTGCTCAGAGTTGGCAAAAGAGTTTTGCCAATCGGAGAGTTCGTGATCTTGTGTTCATGGAGGGAGACCTGTTTGGCTCCGAGTATCACCCATGAAGGGTGTTATGCGATTCGGGAAGAAGGGCAAGCTAAGCCCTAGGTTCGTTGGCCCATTTGAGATTCTAGACCGGGTGGGTGAGGTGGCCTATAGGTTGGCCCTACCACCTAGCTTGTCGACAGTGCATCTCGTGTTCCATGTCTCTATGCTATGGAAATACATCCTGGATGAGTCGCATGTGATTGCCCTTGATTATGTGGAATTGGGTTCTGATTTGACTTTTGAGGAGTAGCCTACAAATATTCTTGAAAGACAGGTCCGTAAGCTTAGGACCAAGGAGATTGCTTCAGTGAAGGTGCAGTGAGGTCACCGTTCAGTTGGAGAGGCTACCTGGGAGACCGAGTCTGACATGCGTGCAAGATATCCTCAGCTTTTCGAGGCTTCAGGTACTTTCTTTTACTTTATGTTCGAGGATGAACATGGTTTTTAGTGGTGGATAATGTAATGACCCTGAAGGTCAATTTTGGTAATTTTTATAAAATGACTATTTTACCTCTCTCGAGAGTTGCCCCGAGTCATGTTTGAAATATTTCCGAAGTTGCTTTTGTGAAAGTTTGAGTTAAAATGAAGTTTTTAAAAACTTTTGATTTGTAATGGCTTAAGTTGCCAGTTTGTGGTTTTAGAGGTCATTCGGAGTTTCGGGACTCGGATGAGAATTCTGTCGATTCCATCAGTTTCGAAATGTGAATTTTGGCCTAGGAGAGTTGACGGGGTCAGTTTTGGGGCTGTTTCATGGATTTGATGTCCTAAGTTGGAAAATTTTGGAAATTTGATCATATGGTTGACTTTGGTCAACATTCGGATATCCGATGCTTGGATGTCGATTCTGACAACTCTGTTGGATTCGGGAGATGATTTTAGGCCTATGGGTGGCCTTGGTTGAATTTTTAGAGGTCCCCGAGTTTATTTTGAGTTGTTGAGGCTTGAGTTAGTTTTGAGGAGCTTTATCGGGTTTCGGGTCAAGATACCTCGAATCTGAATTTCGTTGGTTCCATTGAGTTTGGAATGTCGAATTTAGTAGGGTTGCATATCTGGTTTGTGTGCACGGGGTTTCGAACGAATCATGAGGGCCCTTTCGAAGACTTGTGTAATTGTTGTTTCTGCTGTTATCTGGTGTCAGTTATTTGGCCTCCGCATTTGTGGAGGGTTGTTGCTCGAGTTCGCAGAGGGTAAGACTGGTGGCCTCCGTGTTCGTGGAGTGCGACCGCTTTCGTAGAGGGTGAGCATATTGTTCTCTGAGTTCGCGGTGTATGGCCCGCGTTCGCGGAGGGTCTGGATCGTGTTCTCCGCGTTCGCGGAGTGTGGGGACTTTGGTCTCCGCATTCGCGAGCCTAGCTGGCCGTGTTCACGGAGGTCATTTAATGCCTGGCAGTGTAAAAATTGGGAAATGTCCCATTTTCATTATTTTTGAGCTCTTTTGGGCGATTTTTGAAGAGGAGTTTATTGGGAATCAGTGTGGGTAAGTAATTTTCAACGTTGGCCTTGATTACCCAATGTTTATATCATGATTTTGAATTGGAATTTGGGATTTTTAAGTGTGTTTTGGGTGGTTTTGAGAGAGCTCTGAAAATTTGAGAAAAATGGACATAGAGGGCTGTTTGAGCTTCCTTAACAAATGGATTTTTCACCATTGAGTTCCTATGGTATTGAGGATGAGTTTTATGAAAGAAATTTCAGATTCTAGCTCCGTTTTTGAAATCGAAGTTTGGGATTGTTTCATATTTTCCTTCCGAATTTCCTGTTTTTGGCCTTGATAGACCCGAATTGTGATTAGGTTTTTATATTTGAACAGATTGTGTTGCTTTGGATTGCTTACAGAAGGGGAAAAGTTCCGATTGTTGATTGATTCCGATTCAATTAAGGCAAGTGAACTCTTAAAACCTTGTAAATCTTTTAGAATTTCGACTTCCTTACTAGATTGCGTTGGAGAGTAATGGGATTGAGGTATTGGGTTAGTTCTTGCATGAATCAATCTAATAATAACCGGTGGGGTTAATAAAATGGGTTGTGTGCTATGTGAAAGGCCAATGTGTGATTGGGCCATGAACTTGATATTGTTGAAAGATTGATGTGTTGTCATGATAGTCTCGATGTGATTATGATTGTGTTGAACATGTCTTTTGGTCATTGTTGATTATGGGACTAGACTTGAGACTTTTGCTTATCGATTGTCCCTACTTGTGATGAAAGGGGTAGAGAAATGGAGACTAGGCAATTGACATCACTGATATATTGAGAATATTGAGTTTTTGACTTTTGTTGTTGATGTATTGATGATAGTGTGACGTGATTTGCATTGAGATGAATTCCGATGTGATTGTGAACACTATCCTTCTCTCATTATTTGTGTGAACATGCCTGTGTGCATTGGTTCTGAGACACTATGATGAGACTCTTGGATGATATATGGTCCATGTGAGGCCAGTGATGATTTATGCCGACGGAAAATAGTTCCAGCGAGTGATGATTATGCCGAGGTTTCTGCTGGCGGTGTGTTATGTCGAGGTTTCTGCTGGCAATGTGTTATGCCGAGGTTTCTGCCGGCGATATGTGATGCCGAGGTTTCTACCGATGACATGTGATGCCGAGGTTTCTGCCTGCGATATGAGGTGCCGAGGTCTTTTCTGGTAAATACATGGTCCATGTGTTGCCCCCATGGGTTCCGGTCTGAGATTCAGCGAATTTGTATCATAGGACAGACATGCATTCATGATATGGTATTGCATTGCACTGTATTGTCTGATCCTTTGTATTGTGGTGCTATGTTGTGCCTTATGATTTTGAGATGACTTGTTGATATTTGAGTTGAATTTCCTTGTTGATTTGTTAGTGGACTGCTATTGAACTGTTGTGGAACCATATTTTGATATGTTATTGATTTGTTGAGGATATATTGTTGATTTGTATAATTTGATCTATGACTCAGAATTCGATTAGGTTGGGCTGAATTTCCGTGCATGTTGTAGTTATTGGAAGTTCGGTTGAAAGTTGGGGTTTCGTGATTCTTTTAGCTTTGCTTCGTTTTATTTGTTGATTTGCTGAGTACCGTGTTGTTTGGTACTCACCCTTGCTTCTACACTTTGTAGGATCCGAGTCAGGACCATGATCTAGCTTCTCTTCCCTTCTCCGAGGCTCATTAAGGATACTAGAGAGGTAGCTGTTGATGCCGGCAAGCCCTCTCTCGACCTTTTACTTATGTTTGTTCTATTTGAGACACAGACATTGAGACTTGAAGTTTTGTTTCGAATTCTGTAATAGAGTCTTGTACATGTGACAACCAGTCTTCGATTTGGTTTATTAGATGAAGATTTCCTCTTTCGGTTATCTCTTTCGTTATTTCTGTTGTTTTTTTCCACTTGTTGGGTTTTAGGCTTACTTGTTCTGGTGGGATAGGACAAGTGCCATCACAACTGATTTTGGGTCATGACATAAACTCTCTTCATTGAAACAACTGTCACAAACTTACACCTTCAAGCACTTACAATAATATTACAACTCATTAATACTTCTATTACAGACTCGATCATAACAATTTACTTCAACTGATGAACTCAATTATGACTAATGACTTGTTCTCAAACACATAAGCTTACTCCAATTGATGAATTCAACTATAACTAATAACTCTATATCACGACCCAAAACCAGGTGTGATGGCACTTGTCCTGTCCCACCAGGACAAGTCAGCCTAAAACCCAACAAGTGGAAGTAAAAGAAATAAAGAAGAGAAAATAGTCAAGCGGAAGTCTATCAAC
Source organism: Solanum appendiculatum (assembly GCA_018342035.1). NCBI lineage: Eukaryota > Viridiplantae > Streptophyta > Magnoliopsida > Solanales > Solanaceae > Solanum > Solanum appendiculatum. Next base: position 18,103 of record JAGDQO010001281.1, read on the forward strand.
TTAAACAAAACCAACCCAAGACTGGTTGTCACATGTACAAGCCGCTAATACATAAGTTTAATAAATAAGTACAAGTCTCAACATTCTTTGTGTCTCTAATAGAACAAAGTATAGAAAATGATCTAGAAGGTCGCCAACATCGAACATCTACCTCTCAAATATCCACAGAAGCCTCGGAAGAAAAGAGAGAGAGATCAAATCACAGTTCGGGCTTGCAACCTACAAAAGCAAGGGTGAGTACCAAAACACGATACCCAACAAGTCAACCAATAAAACAAGATCAACCTAACTAAACTCACGAACACCTTTCCTTCCAACCGAACCTCCACATCTACAACCTGCACAGAAAATCAGCCCAACCTATTCTACACAGTTTATATCGCACATATATGAACAACAGTCCACAAATATCAACAATAGAACACCTAAGCATCAACTACATCAAATATAGGGTCACAGGACATAAACACAACTCCACAAAGTCAATAAAAGGACAATGAAATGCAATGCAATGACAAGTATCATGATGCATGTGATCGTCTGTCCTACGATACACATCTGCTGAATCTCAGACCGGAACCCATGGGGGCCACACATGAACCATGTATCCACCGGAACCATTTCCGATCGGCATAATCATCACTCACCGTAACCATTTTCCATCAGCATAAATCATCACTCACTAGAACCATTTCCCATCGACATAAATCATCACTCGCCGAAATCATTTTCCATCGGCATAATCATCAAAGTGTCTCATCATAGTGTTTTCAGAACGAATGCACACAAGAATATTCACAAAAATAATGAGAGAATGATAGTGTTCACAATCACAACGCAATTCATATCAATGAGAATCACGTCACACAATCAACAATATATCAACATCATTAATTACATCATTTACAACAAGATCAATTGCCTAGTCTCCAATTCACTACAACTTTCATCACAAGTAGGATCAATTACTAAGCAAGATATTCGAG
>JAGDQO010001282.1:0-178636 GCA_018342035.1 Solanum appendiculatum
AAATAGGCATGGCGACCCCTGGCGCACTATTGGTGCGGGGCGCCAAGCCCCAAAATACTGACCTGAGTTTGGGGCGCACTGTTGGTGCAAGGCGCCAGGCCCCAAACTACTGAGCAGTAGTTCTGGTGCTATGGTGGCGCACTGCCCCACCCGTCTACCCAGAATTCTGACGAATATTTATGCTCAATTTAGTGTCCCAACTCATCTAGAATTAAGTAATTTCTCCTAAACTCTTCTTGATTCTAAAACCCAACACGAAATCATAGAAACATTCATACAAAGTCTCTTGAAATACAACTAGTACAAAAGATCCACAACACAAAAGAATTCACAACCTCCATTGTTTAAAAATTGGATAAAAATCAAGAACTACTCAAGAATCTCTTAATATAACGATTTCGCGGATGAATTCATGCATGAGTTAGATGTATGTATTAAGGACGAACAAGTCCAACACTGTGAGAAGCCTTACATACCTGGAAAGTACGTTGTTTTGGCAAAAATCACAATTCTTGAAGAACGCTTGAACTTAGCCCTTTTTCTCCTCTTGAAACCTCGCTCTAAATCCGTAAGGGTTTAGGAATGTGAATGGGTGATTGAGAATCTTATTAGACCCTTAATTGGGTCAGGAAAAACGTGCTAAGCCTAGTGGGAAAAAGGAAAAGACCAAAATACCCTTTCCTAAAATGAATGAAGTGCCTTAAATAGAGAGGTTTCACTCAAATGGGCATAATTGTTTACCCCAAGCCTGAAATTTAGCAAACTTGGCGGTGTTGTAAATAGGACTCAAAGACCTTTAATTTGATAGTTCATGGGTCACCTAATTCTTTATGTGCTAAAAGATATGGTCATTTGAAGTTGACCCAAAACAAAAAACTGATGGTTGACTTGTACGAACCTCTATTTAGCTCTTTCAAAGTCCGACGTGTTACATGAGCACTCCTTTTTATGCTAATAGTCAATTGAAAAAGAATCTTGGAGAAGCTATTTCTCAAAATAAATATGCTTAAATAATTGGTAGTCTAATGCATTTAATGAATTTTACTAGACCTGACATAGCTTATGTAATGTATAGATTTAGTCGATATGCGCATAATCCTAATAATGATCATTTGAATGCATTTATAAGACTTTTGAAATATTTGAGAGGTTCCATGAATATGGCATTAAATATAGTGGATTTCCCGCTGTACTAGAAGGATGCAGTGATGCTAACTGGATCTCTGATTCGGCTGAGACAAAATCCACTAGTGGTTATGCTTTACCCTTGGTGGGGGTGCCATAACATGAAAATCAACAAAACAGACAATAATTGCTAGATCAACTATGGAATCTGAATTTGTTTCATTAGAGTTGGTTGTTAATTTAATGAGGCTGAGTGGTTGAGAAACTTCTTAGCAAGTATATCAATTGGAATAAAACAAACACCTTCTGTATTGATACATTGTGATTGCCAAGTAGCAATAGATGTAGCAAAAAATAAATATTTTATTGGGAAAAATACATATATACGTTTGAGACATAACGTTATAAAGAATATGCTAAGAGATGGAATAATTTCCATAGACTATGAGAAATCAGAAATGAATTTGGCCGATCCTCTGACTACACCTTTGCAAAGGAGAGTGATATCTGTAACATTGAGGGGAATGGGACTTTTTTCAACTAGAGAAAATCGACATTGATGGTAACCCAACCTATGTGATTGGAGATCCCATGAATTAGGTTCATATGGGTAATAAGTAATTAGTTTATTAGAACGCACTATAAAATATGTCCCTTTCTATTGTGTGTGAACATAGTGCAAGAGTACTGCAAGGCAAAGTGAGGTTGGTTAAACCAAGCAAAAAATCATTTTTTCATTTATATTCTTTTTGAGATAAGTGGGGGATTTTTAGGAAAAATAATTATTACAAAATAAGCTATCTCAAAAAAAAAAATTAACTTTGGTAAAAATCATTTGTTGTCCAACGTTCCAATATATTGTTGTTGCCACCAACGTTCCAATTCTTCTTTAATTGGATATTATTTCCTTTATGGCATTTAGCCTTTGGCAATTTTAATTTTTCTTTTCCTTTGCCATATATATGCCATTCTTTGCCTCTCCAGATTCAAGTGAGAAAAACATATCAACAATAGCTTCATTTCTCTCCTTTCTTTGCTGGGTTTTATAGTTATAAAAACTTTGTTATTCCTGTTCCTAGTTAATTCTAGAAGAGCTTGTTGAAAACTGGGGGATACACCATATCGGTGAAATATCCTTAAGGACAGTGACTTACACGCCTCAATCTATCAAGAATCCATGATTGTACAACAAGATTTCCAACAACCTCTGCAATGATTTGTTAGAGTACTGTGCAACCAAAGAAACATCGTAAGTTTCCTAGTGGACATCGTTTTAACTGGGAAAACGAGGTACGAACCGGGAAAACAAGATATCTAGGCCAATTGAAGAAGCACTTGATCTGTCATCAAGCATCAAGAAACAGGGATTTGCGTTGATATATAGACTCCTCAAGAGTTGTGTCAACCAATTCCATGACAAACATGTCTCGATGGAATTTTAGCAAGCCTATTGCTCAAATTTCAAAATCTTTATCTCAGAAGAGCACAGTGCAGCGGTCTAAAGAAAAGAATTTGAATTTTGAACTCTATGATTTCTAAAATTCCCTTGAGTCTTGATTGACATGGATTTTGTTGACACAACTCTTGAGGAGATAGTATTTATTAGTGGAGATCCATATTTCTTGATGCCTCATAACACACCAAGTGCTTCTTCAACGGGTACATATCTCGCTTTGCCGGTCCTTACCTCCTTTTCCTAGTTAATATGATTTCCACGAGAAAACTCACTATGTATTTTGGTTGCACAGTACTCTAACAAACCTTTGCAGAGGATCCCTCATAATGCACATTTTCTAATCCATGTGATGAAGCCATTATCCCTTTGCCAATATCACATTCTTCATAACCTTAGTCCACTGGTACATCTTCATAATAGCCCAACATGCAATATCTGAAAGGACGAGAAAAGCAGAATTAAAGAACATGTGAATTGCACATCCAATTCAGTCATTCTTTCTTTCCAATGGAAGAATTATTGGGGAAGAGAGGCATAACTCTTGGCCAAGGTGGATTCGGTGTCATCTCGTTAGCTTCTACGTCCAACACACTATTTCATGGAGTTACTCTTCCCTGTGTTATTGCCATCAAATCTTGCAACTACAATGCTTCTCAATCGTTGAAAGAAGAAGAGTAATATTTCCGCATGTTCAAACAATCTCCTTACATTATTCAGTGGAGAAAGCATCAGGAAGAAGCCTTGCGAATCGTCTTTGAAACTGCAATTTACTATTGGAGTTTGAAGTAAAAAAACACACAAAGAATATTCTTCTAGGCCTCAGTTGTGTTCACACCAACGAAATTATTCACTGCAACATCAAGCCTAACAAAATTCTCCTTGTGGGCACCAAAGAAACTTCCAAGATTGCTGATTTTGGGCTCTTCATAACCTTTGAACAGACCATGAAAGAAAATTGTGAAATGATGATCAGGGGAACAAAAAGGTATATGGCACCTGAATCGGTGCGTAACTTCGAGTATGGCCCACAAGTTGATATTTGGGCTCTTGGCTGCACTTTCTATGAGATGATTACGGGGACACCACTGTGGGATGGAGATGATGATCATGTGTTGCTTAAAATCGCATTTGAGAAACCAAAGTTGTCCAAGGAAGCCAAAGATTTTTTTATGTCTTGTGAAGAATCCCAGCTTGCGTTGGACTGCCGATCTGCTTTTGAACCATCCTTTTCTGCCGAATTCATCCAAAGTAGTCAACAAAAAAAATATAAGGAAGAAAAAAAGTGGTTCAATCTACCTTCTGCACAAACAAATCCACACAATGACGTTCAAGATTGACAATCGTAAATTTGAGAGGTAATTGCCAGTTCTGAAGGAAGTAGAGAATGAAACTTATGGAAGGGTACTGGGTGCTGAAAAATAGATAGATCCATCATAAAAAAATTATTTGTAATATATGTAAAGAAAGGTATGGGCTTGATCCCTCTTTAGGATTTATTTTGGGATACGTAGGCAGCATGTGACGAAGATGATATCACGTGCAGCCCCTTAGAAATAAGCATGTTTTTGCCTCTTCATTTGAGAACCCCCTCCAGGTGTCCTAAGAGATAAGTAATTCTTTTAACCTACTATTATATACTCAAATGTCAACAGAGCATATTTCTTACAGTGTAAACTGATTTCATTCTAAGTACAAAGGCAATTCTCAGTCATAAAGAATACACGATTCGGTATTCTTTATTCAAAAGATTCTATTTTTTTGTTCTTTTTAAAATGTTTATATTTTTGAAATCATTTTTTGATTTAGTTGGTGCCAACACAGTTCAAGTGTGCATATGAAAAATAACAGATACAATGGAGAAGACTAACCTCTTGTTAAACCATAGATTCTTTTGGTATCTCTCATTCATACTTTTGTTACACTTGAAAATATTTTCTTGCATTCATTCAAGATTAGAAGAAAACTAGATTCATTGTTACATGTGCATTTTGTGGTGAGTTTTGAATTAAATTCAATTGTGTTGCGTTGTTGATCTAGAACTTGGCCTGAATGTTTGTAAAGGCATAATCCTGAGTAATGTTTGATTTGAAAAGTGATTGTAGGCCTTCTTAGACCGGTTTGTGCCTTTCAAAGCCTACCAAATGACATTAATCCTTAGTATGTCCCTCCTTTAAGCCTTAAGCCTTTCTTTGGACAACCACGTATTTAGCCTATACCCTTTCTTAGTGCTCATATGCACTATCTCTCTCTTGGCCTGACTTTCTTGAGCACACAGAAGACGTACAAATTACAAAAGAAGATTATAAGTTCAAATTTGTCAAAAATAAAAAGTTACTAAAGTTCCTGAAAGTCAAGAGTGCAAAATCGACTTCAAAAGAAAGAAGAAAGAGTTGAAAATTCTCCACAAGTTCAAGCGAAAAAAATTGCAACAAAGAAGAAGATTACTCCAAACAAATAGGAGAAACTTTAAAAGATGAAGAGAAGGGGAAAAAAGCTTAGACAAGCAAATCTTGAAAAGAAGTCAAAAAGTACAAAAGGAAAGGGACAACAAAGAGGATCAAACGATAAAAACGTAACAAACGTTGAAAGCATAGATTAAGTGCAAATCTCAAGAAAGGATTAAGTCACTTTCTATCAAAAATAACTATCCTACCCATCCCTAAGCCTACATTACATGCCAATAACAAGCCACTTGAATCCATAGGAATTACCTCGAAGTCAATCCCAGTCGAAAGAGAAAGAACTGTGAGAAATGTTTTGTACAATACTAATTGTTGGCACTAATTAAGTTAAAACATATTTCATTGTTCAATAAATAAAAATGGGTTGACACCCATTTTTAAATATTTGTCCAAGTAACTTGTGGACCGTTTCATTGTTAAAATTGTATTTTTAGGTCGTCATGCCCTTTCAAAATGATATCTTTTTAAATTTAGGTCGTCATACCTTTCAAAATGACATCTTTTAAAATAAATTTGTTATCTCAAATAAAATGATGCATTTTAAAAATTGGGTAGTCATACCCTTCAAAATGATACATTTTAGGGTTGTTTTGTTATCTTAGATATTTTTTTAAAATTGGTTTGTCATGCCGTTCAAAATGGCACGTTTTTTTTTATTTTTTATTTCCTTTAGATTGATATTTTTTTTAATTCAGGATGTTATTATGTTTGAAATGTTGCATTGGTTCGTTACCTTGTTCATTGTTCATAAAAGGCCATGTTTGCATAATTTATGTTGCATTTGTTATTAACATGGTTATTGCTGATTTTGTGGTATACCATTCATTTTATATTCAAGATTTGGTCATCAGCCTTTAAAGAGATATGTTGGGTTGTCACCCCATTCAAAGTGACATGTTATATTAAAATTGGGTCGTTCGCATTTTAACGAGACACGTTGGGTTGTCACATTCCTTCAAGTGGCATATTAGGTTCAAGATTGGGTTATCTTCTCTCTTCAAATGACATGTTAAGTTCAAATGGGTCATCCGCCTTTCAAAGAGACACAATTAGTTGTTACATCCCTTCAAGTGACATATTAAGTTCAAGATTGGGTTGTCATCTCCCTTCAAATGACATGTTAAGTTCAAATGGGTCGTTTGCCTTTCGAAGAGACACGTTGAGTTGTTACATCCCTTCAAGTAACATATTAAGTTCAAGATTGGGTTGTCACCTCGTTCAAAGTGACATGTTAAGTTCATATTGGGTTGTCCGTTTTTCAAAGAGACACATCACATCCTTTCAAGTGACATGTTAAGTTCAAATTGGGTCGTCCGCCTTTCAAAGAGACACATTGGGTTGTCACCTCATTCAAAGTGACAAGTTAATTTCAAATTGTGTTGTCCTCCTTTCAAAAAGACACGTTGGGTTGTCACCTCCCTAAAATAGGCATGTTATATTCACGTTGGGTTGTCACCTCCCTCAAACTGGCATGTAATATTCAAGTTGGGTTATCACATCCCTTCAAGTGACATTTCATATTCAAGTTAGGTCGTCTGCCTTTCAAGAGACAAGTTAAATCGTTACCCCGTTCAAAGTGACATATTAAGTTCAAGATTGGGTCGTCGGACATTAAATAGACACATTGGGTTGTCACCTCTTTTAAAGTGACATGTTAAATTCAAGTTGAGTCATCCACCTTTAAAGAGACACGTTGGATTGTCACCTCCCTCTAAGTGGCATGTTAAATTTAGATTGGGTCGTCCGCCTTTAAAAGGAGACGTTGGGTTGTCACCTCCCTCTAAGTGGCATGTTATGTTCAAGTTAGATTGTCCACCTTTAAAGAGACACGTTGGGTTGTCACCTCCCTATAAGGGATACATTAAATTCAAGTTGGGTAGTCCACCTTTAAAGATACATATTAGGTTAACACCTCATTAAAAATGACATGTTAAGTTCAAGTTGGATCGTTTGCCTTTCAAGACACAAGTTAAGTTGTCACCTCGTTCAAAGTGACATGTTATTTGCCTCGCCTTCCTTTCAAAGAGATACACAACCTTCACTGCAAGGTATGTGAATGCTTTCAGTTTTGACTAATCTTTGCCTTTTGTTCATTATTTTCAGCCTCGTTGACGGATGTAGAGTATTGTTCAAAATTTCTATTAACGTCTCATATTGATTTGTTAAATGTTTATCAAACCAAATTTTGGTTCATCAACTTTGTTCGACCAGGATCTCTTTCATCGATCCTAGTCAAATAAATGGGCAAGTTGTTGACACAAATTTTGGCTTGATATTTTCAAAGTTAATATTTTAAAATATTTTGTTCATTAATTAGTGCAAAATACATATTTTGCAATTTTAATGCAATCTGTTGATAATTATCCTTATTTCTCAAAACATTAGGATTTTTATCGGTTAATTTTGATTACATTATTTTTGGTCACAATCAGTTCAATATGTTGTTAATATTTTGTAATGACCCTTCAGGTCATTTGTGTTTGTGCCTTCCTCCTGTCGTTTAGAGCGTTCCTGTAGCGAACTCAAGTCATTTATGACTTGCTTGCTCTGTAGATTCGGTTACATGGTCGTTCGTTTGGGTTTTATACCCGTTTTCCTGTTTTGGAGCTTTTAAAGCCTGAAAAGTTAATTTCGGTCATAACCTCAGGTAAACATCCTCAGAAGGGAATTCTAATGGTTCCATCAGCTCCGAAGTGGCAAATTAGGCCTAGAAACCTGATTGGCACAAGTCCCGGGTTTTCTGATGTGATTTTTGGGCCATTTTGTGCTTTTACCTTCGAAATTTACCTTGAAGTTGACTTTGGCCAACATTAATGGTAAACGCACTCGGATGAGAATTTTGTTATTGTGGTTAGTTTCAGAATGTCGAGTTTTGTCTAGAATGACCCTTCGTGTGCTTCCTGAGGCTTTCGATCTAATTCTGAGGCCCTCGGTTGAAGTTTGCTAAATTGGCACTTAGGAAGTGGGACCCACTTTTTTTCAAAATGACCTCGTATGGAAATTTAGACAGCGCCATTGAGTTTGGAATGTCAAATTTGATGGGGTAGCATATTTTGTTTCTGTGCACGGGGTTCTGAACAAATCTCGAGCACCCCGTTAGAGTTTTGGGAATGCCAAAACTTTGCTGGTGCATAGCTGATGTTGCAGACCCATCTATTTTCCATTTTCACGGAGGTGTGTGGTGTCCTTCTCCGCATTCGTGGATAAGGCTCCGCGTTTTCGAAAGTCTTGAAGTTCTCATGATCTTTCTCTCTGCGTTCGCAAATGGGACTACGCGTCCGCGGAGGTGTGGATCATATCTCTCTACGTTCGTGCGCCCATGGTCGCGTTTGTGGAGCTTTGAGTGTTTGTTCTCCGTGTTCACAGGCCCCTGGCCGTGTTCTCGGAGTATTACTGTTTTCCCTCTACCTTCGTGGGGCCATGGCCGCGTTCACAGAGGTCAGTGACTGGCAGTGTATATAAAGGGAAGTCGGGTTAGTTGATGAAGAAAGTTGAAAATTTCATATATTTCTCATCTTAAATAGATTTTTGGTGATTCCAAGTCCCGAGTGTTTAGTATATTGTTGGTTTCGTGAATGTTGGGTCGGAGTGTGTTGGGTAGTCCTCGATTCCTATGAATTTGAGGTGTAAGTTGCTATCCTATGCTTATGGTGTAAAGTTTTGTATCTTTTGCTTCTTTGTGTTGTTGGCTGATCCGAACCCCGAATTATGGTTTGTTTTGGAACATAAATTTGGGGGAGGGTTTAGGACCTTTTCACGGAGTCAATTTCTGGATTTTCAGAGCGGTCGAACATTTTCTGATTTTTGACTCTTAAATTGGTCCGTCTCCATTTTGTTGATCTTAGTGTCTAAACGATCGTACTGAAGCTGTGATTCTATTTTTGATAAAGTGGCAGCATTCTGAGGCTGTTCGAAAGGGAAAAGTTTCGGTAGAGTTAATTAGAGCGAGCGCGGTCGGCCTTTAGGTAGGTTACGACTTCCCTTCCTTTAGATGTAGTTGGAATGTGTGAATACTTGCTGATTTGTGTGAATATAAGGTGGAGTTCTAGTATTTCTTCTCTTTTTCTAAGAAACCATGCTTTAGGGTTGATTTTTGGGTTGTTTTTTTAGGTTAGTACCATGTTAGTGGTGGGGTTGCTTATCGGTGTTTATGGTTATCTGTTGGACCGTTTATATGTTGTTGCATGCAGATTGTCTGGTTGTCTGCTTATTGTATTGGGTTTTATCTTTGGCCTTAGTGTAGGATAAAGTAGTACTAACTTAGGGCCATGCACCTGTTTAACTGTGGTATGTATCCGACATCGATCCAGATGACTAGGTCCTTGTAGACTGACACAGCAGACTTAGGTCTGATAGTTGAAGCTAGTTGGGCTTTGTGTGGTGTGGTTTTCTAGCTTCTCTCCCCATTTCTGTGGTGCCGATGGGTCATCGGAGGCGTTTTATTTTTCCTCGGCTTTCGGATGTTTCGAGATCGGTTCGACGGTACTGTGGCTGGTAGTGGATGGCAATGCACCTTGGTTTGATGTTTGAAGGTGTTTGGATGGCTCCACGTACTCTACTAGCTTGGGTAGGGCCCCAGGGATTATTAGCAAAATGGGCGATTGGATACGAGATACTTGAGTTGTCAAGCCTACTCTACTGGCTTAGGTAGGGCCCCCGGGAGTACCAGCGCACTCTACTAGCTTGGGTAGGGCCCCTGAGAGCGTTAGCTAATTTGGCTGCAGAGTATTAAGGCTCAGGAATTGGCTGGTTGTTCCGTTTCAGGGTTGGGGTTGCCGGAGTCGTCGTTCCTTCGTACTCTACTGGGTGGGTAGGGCCCCCAGAAATTATTGTTCGGCCGGGTCCGATTTCAAAGTGAGACTTTGGACCGGGTTGGAGTTGGCTATTTTGGTTCAGTTGAGTTGGTTTGTGGATTCGATTCGTGGCTTTGGTATTCCTTTGTTGTCGTAGAATAACTCTTTTGTGTACCTGTCGAGCATGTGGGGGTCTTTTCGGGTTTTGTTTATCTGTGCTTGAGTGTACCTTCTGGATCTTATGGGGGGCCTGGTTAGGTTTAGATCCATGTTCTTAGTCTTTCTGTTCTTTAGTTTTTCTCTTCTCTCTTGACCTTGGTTTAAGTCGATTCTATCCTTCAGTCTGTTTTTACCCTTCTTGCTCAATCGGCTTATGATGCCTACTGGGTATCTATTGTATTGGTACTCATGCTACACTCTGCATCTATTTTCGTGATGCAGGTCCGAGCACCAGTTATCATCATTGAGTTCAAGCCCCTAGCGGTCTGTTCCGGAGAAGAGGTTGAGAACATGGTGTTCTGGGATTACCTTTCTCCTTCTATATATATATTGTCTTGTCTATTGCTTTGAGACAGCTTGTTTCTGTGGTCCACTTTTTGGACTTGTACTCGTTTTGTAGTTCTGTATATGTGACTTCCAGGTTCTGGGGTGTATGTTGTTGTATATAGATGTTTCGTTTTCGCCTTTCCTTTATATGTTCCTTTATTTATGCTTCTGCGTAATTGAGGTTAGTTCCCACCCTCAATCCCAATACTGCTAAGTTTCGAGATAGGGTTTTTGGCTTACCTACTGGCGGGTTGGTGCGCACAATCATGACTCGAGAAAATGGGTCGTGACAAGTTGGTATCAGAGCCCCAGGTTCGTTGGTCTCACTTGTACCTGCAGATTGGTAAGGAGACGTCCATGACCTATATTCTGGAGACTATAAGATGTCTTTAGGAGGTGTTCTTATTTTGTGTCTTGTTCGTGCGTCGTTGTCCGATTGGTTTTATGAAATCTCACATGTTTCACTTTGTCGCAGGATGGCTCACACGCGTAGTAGAGGTCGACCGCGAGGTCGAGGTTGAGCTGCGGCACCAGGCTGCGATAGATCAAGGACTCCCAAGCCAGAGGTAGTGCCTCGGGTTGAGCAAATTCTTCCTCAGCCGGTGGGGTCGAGACTAGCACAGCCACTGCCCGCACCAGCTGCCGCCCCTGAACTTCAGGTGATGCTTATGTAGATTTTTGCGGCTATAGGGGGTATGCTGCAGCAACAGCAGACCCCAACACCTGTTCAGGAGCCAGCTCCAGCAAAGCAGGGTAAGCCTGCCCCAGCGGTTCCATAGATTCATCAGCAGGATCACCCTGCAGCAGCGGCCCCGGAGGGTTTGCAACCATCAGCACCATCCTTCGTTCAGCCGGATTCCTTAGATGGAGTTATACCACTTCAGGAGTAGAAGTTGGTCGAAGTGTTCCTTAGACTGAAACCTCTGAGGCTTTCTGGGGCTGTTGGAGAGGACGTCCACGAGTTTATTACTTCCTACCGGGAGAGATTGCAGGCCCTTGGGTTGGTGGAGTCCAGAGGAGCTGACTTCACAACTTACCAATTAGATGGACCAGTCAGGCAGTGGTAGTGCCCGTTTATGGAGACTAGGCCAGTTGGGTCCCCGCTAGTGACATGGACAGAGTTCTCAGAGGCTTTCCTGGCTCGATTTATTTCTTGGAGCGTCAGAGATTAGCTTCGCGATGAGTTTTTTAGAATGAAGCAGGGCTCTATAACAGTCTCTGAGTATGAGGCTAGATTTCATGAGTTATCAAGTCATGCCACGATGATGTTGCCCATGGAGAAGGATAGGGCTAGGATTTTTGTCAGAGGCTTGATATTGCAGCTGTGTATTGAGACGCAGTCTATGGTATCAACGGGCTGTTCTTTTCTCGATGTTTTGGATCATGCCCGCACGATCGAGCAGCTCTATCATGAGGCCCAAGGGGGCAGCATCAAGAGGGCTAGACAAGATGACATCTCTACAGGCACCGTCCAAAGCCCAGGGATACTCAGAACCGAGTTTAACAGAGGTTTTACTTGGGTCAACCCAGTCGCTTGTTTCAGGCAGCATTGCAAACATAAGAGGGTGACTAGCACTGTCAGGGTGGTTATAGTGTCGGTCTGAGTCAGGGCTGAGGTGGTTTTCAGATGGGTTCCTCATGTCGGGGTGGCCGACCTCCAGTTCTGAGTAGGTCTTCTTAGGGTTGCTTTACTTGTGGAAAGCTTGGTTATTTGCCTAGATAGTGCCCTATCTGCAGATCAGCTTTACCAGCCCCTCAGGTGGCGAGAGGGGTTTCAGTAGTAGCACCTCCAGCTAGAGGAGGAGGTCAGCATCAGGGCACGTGGGGAGGTCCCTAGGGAGGCAGGATAGGTGGCAGGGTGGGTGCTCGTGGTAGAGATGCCCAGGGCCATTTCTATGCAGCTTCAGCCAGAGTAGAGGCTGAGGCGTCTGATGAAGTGATCACAGGTACGGTTCTCCGATGCCATCAGTCCGCTTCAACTTTATTTGATCCTCGTTCTACATAATCATATGTATCTGCTTACTGTGTTCGTCGATTGAGGGTGAGTCTAGAGCCTTTAGTGGTACCATTGCATGTTTCAACCCTGATAGGGGAGTCTTTAGTAGTGGATCAGGTTTTTAGATCATGTGTGGTGACTATCTGGGGGCAGGACACTCGGGCTGATCTTATTGTGTTGAGTATGCTAGATTTTAATATGATATTAGGCATGGATTGGCTATCCCCTTAATGAGCGGTCTTGGATTACTATGCCAAGACCGTTACTTTAGCCAGACCTTGTATTCCGTCGGTAGTGTGGTAGGGTTCTCGTAGTCGCACACCAGTTGAGGTGTTTTCTTGTATTCAGGCCGGAGGCTTGTGGATAGCGGATGTTTGGCTTATTTATCATATGTTAGAGATGTTAGTATGGAGAGCCCTATGGTGGAGTCAGTGCCTATAGTTCGAGAGTTTACTGATGTATTTACTACCGACCTTCCTAGCCTACCCCTAGAGCGAGATATTGATTTTGCCATTGATTTGTTGTCGTGTACTCATCCTATTTCCATCCCACCGTACCATATGGCACCTGCAGAGCTTAAGTAGCTTAGTGTTTAGCTTTAGGACCTCATTGGTAAGGGGTTTATTCGGCCTAGTGTATCGCCTTGGGGTGCACGAGTTCTGTTTGTGATGAAGAAGGACGGTACCATGTGGATGTGTATTGATTATAGGTAGCTGAATAAGGTGATGGTTACGATTCATTACCACATGACTCGTATTGATGATCTGTTCGACCATCTTCGGGGTGCCGCTGTGTTTTATAAGATTGACTTGAGATCTATCTATCATAAGTTAATGGTTTGAGCAGCGGATATCTCTACGAAAACATTTAGGACTCGTTACGGCCACTATGAGTTCCTAGTAATGTGTTTTGGGTTGACTAATGCCCCTACCGCTTTCATAGACTTGAGGACTCGTGTATTCAGGCCGTATCTGGACTCCTTCGTCATAGTTTTCATTGATCATATCTTGGTGTACTCGTGGAGCCATGGTGAGCATGAGTAACATTTGAGGATAGTGCTCCAGACTTTTAGCGATCATCGGTTGTATGCAAAGTTCTCAAAGTGTGAGTTTCGGCTTGAGTCTGTATCATTCTTGGGGCACGTGGTTCCAAGGATGGCATTATGGTGGATCCGACGAAGATTGAGGTTATCCGTGATTGGGCTAGGCACACTTCTGTGACTGAGGTTCAGAGCTTCGTCGGATTGGCAGGGTACTACAGACGTTTTGTTGAGGGTTTCTCTACTATAGCGCTTTGACTCGGTTGACTCACTAGGATGTTCCCTTTGTGTGGTCGGAGGAGTGTGAGAGGAGCATTCTGAGGCTTAAGGAGTTTCTTACCACTGCTCCTATATTGACTCTTCCAGTTGAGGACGAGGGCTTCACGGTTAATTGTGATGCATCCGGCGTTGGTTTGGGTTGTGTTCTGATGCAGCAGGGCAAGGTTATTGCTTATGCCTCGAGGCAGCTTAAGCTGCATGAGCGCAACTACCCCACTCATGATCTGGAGTTGGCGGCGGTAGTTTTCACGCTTAAGATCTGGAGGCATTGCCTATGTGGAGTTCACTGCGAGATCTATTCTGATCATAGGAGCCTTCAGTACATTATGAGCCAGAGCGATCCTGATTGGAGGCAGCGCCGTTGGATTGAGCTCCTAAAGGACTATGACATCTCTATTCTCTATCATCTAGGCAAGGCGAATGTGGTAGCGGATGCCTTGAGCCATAAGGTAATGAGTATGGGTAGTCTAGCTTTCCTTGCTGTTTCGGAGTGACCCTTGGCTTTGGACATCAAGTCCTTAGCCAATCAGAAGATCAGGCTTGATGTTTCAAATTCCAGTTAGGTATTACCCTATGTGGGAGTTCAGTCATCTCTGTTGGATCAGATTTGTAGTTGTTAGTTCGCGGATGGGTCTTTGGTGGCACTCATAGATAGAGTATTAACAGGAGATGCCAGAAAGGCTACCTTAGATTTAGATGGGGTTTTGAGATTTGCTGGCCGGATCCGAGAAATCCTTGGGCACCGCTAAGATGTACCGTGACTTGAGGCAGTATTACTGGTGGAGCTGTATGAGGAGAGACATCTCTGATTATGTGTCCTATTGCTTGTGTTGTTAGAAGGTGAAGACCGAGCATTTCAGGCATGGTGGTGAATTGTAGAGATTGCCCATTCCTTGGTGGAAGTGGGAGCATATCACCATGGATTTCATCGTGGGGTTGCCTCAAACTTCTATAGGTGGTGACAGCATCTAGGTCGTCGTTGTACGATTGATAAAATCAGCACACTTCATTCCAGTTCATGCAACTTTTAGTGCTGAGAGGTTAGCTCGTAGCTACATTCGGGAGGTAGTCCGTCTTCATGGGGTGCCTTTTTCTATAATTTCAGACTAGGGTTCACAGTTCACTTCCAGCTTTTAGAAGGTATTTCAGGAGGAGTTGGGCCCCCGTGTTGATCTTAGCACAACTTTCCACCCGCATGCTGATGGCTAGTCGGACCGCACTATTCAGGTTCTTGAGGGTATGTTGTGAGCCTGTGTTATAGACTTTGGAGGCCAGTGGGACCAGTTCTTGCCTTTAGTAGAGTTTGCGTACAACAACTATTATTCTAGCATTCAGATGGCCCTGTTTGTGGCCTTATATGGTAGGCGTTGTCGCACTCCAGTTGGATGGTTTGAGTCTACGGAGACTAGCCCGCGTGGTACAGACCTGTTTCAGGAGACCTTAGCGCATGTGAGGATTATCCAAGATCGGCTCAGGATGACTCAGAGAAGACAACAGAGTTACGCGGATCACACACGACGACTGCTGAGATTTATCGTTGGTGATAGAGTATTCCTCTGAGTATCGCCCATGAAGGGTGTGATGAGATTTAGGAGGCAGGGGAAGCTTAGCCCCAGGTGCATCGGACCTTTTGAGATCTTGAGGACAGTCGGTGATGTTGCCTATGAGTTAGCCTTACCTCCAACCTTCTCAACTATTCATCCAGTCTTCCATGTTTCGATGCTGCGCCAGTATGTTTTAGATGAGTCTCATGTGCTCCAGTATGATGTTGTTGCGTTAGATGATAGCCTGACCTATATTGAGGAGTCGATTGCTATTTTCACCAGAGATGTGAGGCAACTGAGGTCTAGAGCCATTCCTATCATTAAGGTCCATTAGAGGTATCGTCTAGTCGAGGAGTCTACTTGGGAGACCGAGCAAGAGATGCGGGAGCAGTAACCCAGATTATTTGATCCCTCTGTTACTTCTTGACTCTTACCTTTGCGGATGAAAGTTCTTTTAGTAGTGGATGTTGTAATGACTCTTCACGTCATTTATGTGGTTGTGCCTTCTTCCTGCCGTTTAGAATGTTCTTGTAGCGACCCCAAGTCATTTATGACATGCTGGCACTGTAGATTTGGTTGCCTAGTCATTCGTCTGGGTTTTATGCCCATTTTATTATTTTAGAGCTTTTGAAGCATTAGGTAAATAACCTCAGAAGGGAATTTTGACGGTTGCATCAGCTCCAAAGCGGCAAAATTAGGCTAGAGCTTGATTGGCACGACTCCCGGAGTTTTCAGGGTGATTTTTGGGTAATTTTGTGCTTTTACCTTTGATATTTTGCTTCAAGTTGACTTTGGTCAACATTCATGGTAAACGAGCTCGAATAAGATTTCCATCTGTGCGATTAGTTCCAAAATATTGAGTTTGGTTTAGAATGACCCTTTGTGCACTTCCCGAGGCTTTGGATCTAATTCCGAGGCCCTCGATTGAAGTTGGCTAAATTGGCACTTAGGAAGTGGGACCCACTTTTTGTCAAAACCACCTCGTATGAGAATTTTGAATGTGCCATTGAGTCTTGAAAGTCAAATTTGATGGGGTAGCATATCTCGTTTGCGTGCACGGGTATCCGAACAAATCCCGAGCACTCCGTCGGAGTTTTGGGAATTCCGAAACTTAACTGGTGTACAGCTGATGTTTTAGACCCATCTCTTCTCCCCATTTGTGGTCTTGGCTCCGTGTTTGTGGAGGTGTGTGGTGTCCTTCTCTGCATTGTGGATAAGGCTTTGCGTTCGCGAGGGTCTGGAAGGTTTTGGGTTCTTTCTCTCCGCATTCGCGGATGGGCCTCCGCGTCCGGGGAAGTGTGGAACGTTTCTCTCCGCATTTGCTGAGCTCTGTGTTTTCCTTCTCCGCGTTCGTGGGCCCTTGGCTGCGTTCACGGAGGTATTATTGTTTTCCCTCCGCGTTCGCGGGGCCAAGATCGCGTTTGCGGAGTACAACGAGTGACATGTATATAAAGGGCAGTAGGGTTAGTTGTTGCAGAAAGTTGAAAATTTCATATCTATCTCATCTTAAATCGGTTTTGGGTGATTCCAAGTCCCGGGTGTTCAGAATCTCGTTTGCTTCGTGGGTGTTGGGTTGGAGTATGTTGGGTAGTCCTCAATTCCCATGAATTTGTGGCGTAACTTGCTATCCTATGCTTATGTTGTAAAGTTTTGCATCTTTTGCTTCTTTATGTTGTTAGCTGTTCCGAACCACGAATTGTGTTACGTTTTGGAACATAAGTTTGGGGGAGGGTTTAGGACCTTTTCACAGAGTCAATTTTGAGATTTTCAGAGCGGGTCCCACATTTTCTAATTTTTGACGCCTAAATTTGTACATCTCTATTTTTTGTTGATCTGGTGTCTAAACGACAGTACTAACGTTGTGATTCTGTTTTTGATAGACTAGCAGTGTTCTGAGGCCGTTCGGAAGGGAAAAGCTCTGCCATAGTTATTTGAAGCACGCGCGGTCGGCCTTTTGGTATGTTACGGTTTCCCTTCCTTTAGATTGAGCAGGAATGTGTGAATACTTGTTGATTTTTGTGAACCTGGGGTAGGATTCTAGTATCTCTTATCTTCTTCTCAGAAACCATGCTTTAGGGTTGATTTTTGGGGTTAGTACCATGTTAGTGGTGGGGTTGCTTATCGATGTTTTATGATTATCTGTTGGACTGTCTGTATGTTGCTTCATGCGGATTGTCTGGTTTTCTTCCTATTGTATTGAAATTTATCTTTGGCCTTAGTTTAGGATAGAGTAGTACTGACTTAGGCCCATGCACCTATTTGACTGTGGTATGTATCCGACGTCGATTCGGATGACTAGGTCCTTATAGACTGACATACCAGACTTGGCTCTTGTAGTTGATGCCGGTTGGGCTTTGTGTGGTGTGCTTCTCTAGCTTCTCTTCCCATTTCTGTGGTGCCGATGGGTCATATGAGGCGTATTGTTTTTCCTAGGCTTTCGAATGTTTCGAGATCGGTTCGGTGGTACTGTGGCTGGTAGTGGACGGTGATCTACCTTGGCGGTATGTTTGAAGTTTTTTTGATGGCCCCGCGTACTCTACTTGCTTGGGTAGGGCCCCTAGGAGTATTAGCGAAATGGGCGATTGGATACGAGATACTTGTGTTGTCCATCGTACTATACTAGCTTGGGTAGGGCCCTCAGGAGTACGATCGCACTCAACTGGCTTGGGTAAGGCCCCCGAGATTGTTGGCTAATTGGGCAGTTGAATATTAAGGCTTTGGGATTGGCTGGTTGTTCTGTTTCATGGTTGGGGTTAGCAGAGTCACCATGCCTTCGTACTCTACTAGATGGTAGGGCCCCCGGGAGTAACTGTTCGACCGGTGGTCTGATTTGAAAGTTAGACTTTGGATGAGATTTGAGTTGGCTATTTTTGTTTGGTTGAGTTGGTTGTTGGTGGATTCGATTCATGTCTTTGGTCTTCCTTTGTTCTCATAGAATAGATCTTCTGTGTACCTGTCGGGCTTATGGAGGTCCGTTCGGGTTTTGTGTATCTGTGCATGAGTGTATCTTCTGGGTCTTATGGGGGGTCCGATTAGGTTTAGATCCATGTTCTTAGTCTTTCTGTTGTTTAGTCGTTCTCTTCTCTCTTGACCTTGGTTGTAGTAGATTCTATCCTTTCTGTATGTTTTTACCTTTCTTGCTCAGTCGGGCTATGATGCCTACTGGGTACCTGTTGTAATTGTACTCATGCTACTCTCTGCATCTATTTTCGTGATGAGTTCGAGCCTGCAACGGTCTTTTCCGGAGACGAGGGTGAGCACATGGTGTTCTCGGATTACCTGTGTCCTTCTGTATATATGTTTTGTCTTGTCTTTTTCTTTGGGATAACTTGTTTATGTGGTCCACTTTTGAGACTTCTACTCGTTTAGTAGTTCGGTACAAGTGATTTCCAGGTTCTGGGGGGTATCATTATTGTATATAGATGTTTCGTTTTCACCTTTCTTTTATATGTTCCTTTACTTATGCTTCCGCGTAGTTGAGGTTAGTTCCCACCCTCAATCCCATTACTGCTAAGTTTTGAGATAGGGTTTTTGTTTGCCTATGGGAGGGTTGGTAGGCACCATCATGACTCGAGAAATCAGGTCGTGACATATTTGTTCCATTGATTAAATCACCATTTTTTTTGTTAAATTGCATTTTTACATGATATTGGTTACATTCGTTACATTTTTAATATTCATTTTATTTGTTAACATTCTTTTTGATATTTTGCACAGTCTAAAAATTTATTCAAATATGGATAAGATTTCACACATATGTATTTTATTGGTTAGTGTTTTTGGCCCACAGTTTTAAGATAATGGTATTGTACTATTGGTGATTTTCAATTTTCTATTCAAGCAACAACATGGTCAATAGGTCAGTGGTGGTGGATAAAATTTTAGATAATGGGTGTAATTTTCACATTTTACTCTTTAGAAATTCATTTAGTGTTCATATTTTTCCGGTGACTAGCTCACTGGAGTTCTGCCGGAATGCGGCGAGTCCACCACCAAAGACCCATTACCATGTTATACAGCCAGCAAAGAACAACTAAACCACTCCATTTTCCTTTCTTCCCCAGACCCCAAATAGCTCACAAACAATCTCCCTCTTCTCCATTTTTTCCAGTGAAACTTCACCGGTACACCTCCATCATTTTACTTTTGTTTTCCCCAACCAGAGAATTTTAAAAAAATTGATGATTGTGAGCAAATTTGAGCTCCGTTTTCCAAATGGGTTTCACCATTGAGTTCGTATGATATTGAGGATGAGTTTTATGAAAGAAATTCTGGATTCTAGTTCCGTTTTGGAAATCGGAGTGTCGGGTTGTTCCATCTATTTCTTTTGAATTTCATGTTCTTGGTCTTGATAGGCATAGATTGTGATTGGGTTTTTGTTTTTGAATAGAGTGTGTTGATTTGGATTGCTCACAGAAGGGAAAAGCTCCAATTGTTGATTGATTCCGATTCTATTAAGGCAAGTCAACTCATAAAACCTTGTAAATCTCTTAGAATCTCGATTTCCTTACTTTATTGTTTTGGGGAGTAATGGGATTGAGGTGGTCGGTGAGTTCTTGCATAAATCAATCTAACAATAACCGGCGGGGTTAGTAAAATTGCTTGTGTGCTATGTGAAAGGCCAATGTGTGATTGGGCCATAGACTTGATATTGTTGAAAGATTGATGTGTTTCCATGATAGTCTCGATGTGATTATGGTTGTGTTGAACCTGTCTTTTGCTCATTGTTGATTATGGGACTAGACTTGAGACTTTTGCTAAACGATTAGCCCTACTTGCGATGAAAGGGGTAGAGAAGTGGAGACTAGGCAATTGATATCATTGATATATATATATTGAGGATATTGAGATATTGACTGTTGTTGTTGATATGTTGATGATAGTGTGACGTGATTTATCTGGATATGAATTGCGTTGTGATTGTGAACACTATCTTCCTCTCATTATTTGTGTGAACATGCTTGTGTGCATTGATTCTGAGACACTATGATGAGACTCTTGATGATATATGGTCCATGTGAGGCTAGTGAGAATTATACCGAGGTTTCTGCTGGCGATATGAGGTGCTGAGGTCTTTTTCGGTGGATACATGCTCCAAGTGTGGCCCCCATGGGTTTCGATTTGTGATTCAACGGATGTGTATCATAGGACAGACATGCATTCATGACATGGCATTGTATTGCATTCTATTGTCTGATCCTTGCTATTGTGGTGCTATGTGGTGCCTTTTGACTTTGAGATGACTTGTTGATATTTGATTTGAACTTCCTTGTTAATTTGTTAGTGGACTGTTATTGAAATGTTGTGGACCGTATTTGGATATTTCACTGATTTGTTGAGGATCTATTATTGATTTGTATCATTGTATCTATGACTTGAGAATCTGTTAGTTTGGGCTGAATTTCTTTCCAGGTTGTAGTTTTTGGAGGTTCGGTTGGAAGTTGAGTTTTCGTGATTCTTTTAGCTTTGCTTTGTTTTATTTGTTGATTTGCTGAGTACCGTGTTGTTTGGTACTCAACCTTCCTTCTACACTTTTGTAGGACCCGAGCCAGGACCGTGATCTAGCTTTCTCCCTTTCTCCGTGGCTCGTTGAGGATACTTGAGAGGTACCTGTTGATGCCGACAATCCCTCTCTTGGCTTTTTATTTGTGTTTGTTCTATTGGAGACACATTCATTTAGACTTGAAGTTTTGTTTCAAATTCTATAATTGAGGCTTGTACATGTGACAACCAGTCTTGGGTTTTGTTTAATAGATGAAGTCTTCCATTTTTGTTTATTTCTTTCGCTATTTCTGTTACTTTCTTCTGCTTGTTGGTTTTTAGGCTGACTTTTCCTGGTGGGAAAGGATAAATGCCATCACACCCGGTTTTGGGTCGTGATAAAAGGTATCAGAGCGTAGGTTTTTATAGGTCTCACGTGTATAAGCCAAGTCTAAGTAGAGTCTCAAGGATCGGTACGGAGACGTCTGTACTTATCTTCGAGAGGCTATGAAGATTGTTTGGAAAATTTCTTTCACTTCATTCTCTCTTATCATGTGTGGTTCTATCGCTTGTGCTGAGTGTCGCATGCTATTTTTGCAGATGTCGAGGACCAAAGATTTAGTTTCGAGCGATGGAGGGGAGGCAGTCCCTGAGGTAGCAGTTAAGGCCCTAATAAGAGGTCGGGGTAGAGCCCAAGTTTGGGGCCGTGCTCATGGGGTCGCACGTGGTAGAGACCATGCCCGAGGTGCGGCAACTACTAGAGGATGTGGTCAAGAGTCTTCTCCAGAGCCACATGTTGAGGTTGGCCAGGGTCAAGCTCCTCCAGGTTTTTCAGCTCCGTTCTTTCAGGAGACCTTATTGAGGATGTTGGGAGTGATGGTAAGTTTTACTCAGGGTGCTGCAGGCACGCCTCAGGGTTCACAGAGCAGAAAAGGGGCACACACCCAAAGCAGCATCAGGTTCCAGTTGTTCAGGATCTGGTGGGTCAGCCGCCTTTGGTTCCAGTGCCAGTTTTTGGTGCACAGGAGGATTTAGATATGGTTTTGACGGTAGAGGACTAGAAGTGTTATGAGAGGTTTCAGAAGATGAGACTACCCCTATTTCAGGGTGGTAAGAGTGATGATGCTCATGAGTTTCTCACTTTATGCCGCGAGATGCTTGGTGCGGTGAGGATGGTAGATGCTAGGGGTGTCTTTTTTGTTGCTTTTCAGCTCCGTGGACCAGCCAGAGAGTGGTTGAGGTCTTTGGCAGAGTCCCTGCCGGTAGGGTCTCCTCCGATTGAGTGGGATGCTTTCGCTAGTTCTTTTCATGATTGTTTCATACTTTGGAGTGTGCGTGAGGAGAGAAGGCTGAGATTTTAGAGCTTGACTCAGGGCAGCATGTCAGCTGCCGAGTATGAGGTGCGTTTCTGTCGGTTGTCTCATCATGTCGCGTCTACAATTCCTGATGAGGAGGAGAGGGTACGCAGGTTTGTGAGGGGTTTGAACTTCTCCCTTAGATCGTATGTGTTTAGATCATCCCGTGAGGGTGCTTCCTTCCAGGCCATTGTGAGTATCGCCAGGGAGGCAGAGTTGATGGTTCAAGAGAAGTTTGGAGAATCCAAGAGGGCTCGTTCTAGTGGTCAATTTTTTGATGCCTCGTCTGGAGGCAAGGGTTCTCAGAAAGGTGGTACTTCATTTCAGCGTCCTGGGCCGGTTCATGCTTCCATGCTAGCGGCCGAGAGGGGACAGGTGTCCGGTGGCTCTCATTTTTTTTGCCAGGGTGGCCGTGGTACTTCATCTGGACCATATCAGCAGATCACTGTTTCGAGGTCTTGTTTTACTTGTGGGGATACGGGTCATCTGATGCGACAGTGTCCTCTTCAGACTCATTCAGGGCCCCAGCGTACTTATTCTTTAGCTCTAGAGGTGGTAGAGCTTCAGGTGGTGGAGTTGTGGCTCAGCATGGCGGCAGAGGTTCAACTCAGACTGGTGGTGGTAGAAGGGCTTAGTGTTATGCTTTTCCGGGGAGACCCGAGGCTTAGTCTTCTTATTCAGTCATCACAGGTATTGTTCCAGTATGTCATCGACCTGCTTCTGTGTTGTTTGATCGAGGGTCTACTTTCTCCTATGTGTCTGCCTACTTTGCATCTGAGTTTGATTTGGTATGTGATTGTATGGTTGTGCCTGTGCATGTTTCTACAATCGTGGGTGAGCCCTTAGTGGTGGATCCAGTGTATCGATCTTGTCCTATTTCTTTGGCTGGGTACGACATTTGGGTAGACTTGATTATTCTGGAGATGGTAGATTTTGATGTGATTTTTGGGATGGATTGGCTTTCTCCTTATCATGCGATTCTGGATTATCATGCTAAGACAGTCACCCTAGCGATGCTTGGTGTTCCAGGGGTTGAGTGGAAGGGTACTAGTGTTTCTTACCCTAGTAAGGTGATTTCCTACATCCGAGCTCAGAGATTGATTGATAGAGGGTGTTTTTCCTATTTTGCCTTTATTCGGGATACTAGTGTTGAGCCACCTCCCATGGAGTCCATTCCTGTGGTTCAGGAGTTTACTGATGTGTTTCCTACTAATATTCGTGGTGTTCCTCAGGATAAAGACATTGATTTTCTTATTGACTTGGAGCTGAGCACTAAGCCCATCTCTATTACCCCGTATCGTATTACTCTAGTTGAGTTGAAGGAGTGGATTTGTTGAGCAAAGGGTTTATTCGCCATAGCGTGTCACCTTGTGGAGCACCGGTTCTATTTGTTAAGAAGAAAAATGGCTTCATGAGGATGTGCATTGATTATAGACAATTGAACAAGGTAACTGTCAAGAACAAGTATCCTCTTCCGCGCATTGATGATTTTATTGATCAACTTTAGGGTACGGCGTTGTTTTCTAAGTATGATTTCAGGTCCAGCTATTACCAGTTGTAGATTAGGCCATCAGATATTCCTAAGACAGCTTTTCGGACTCATTATGACACTATGAGTTCTCTGTGATGTCGTTCGGGTTGACTAACGCCCCTGTGGCGTTTATGGAGTAGATGAACGGAGTGTTCCATCCGTATTCAGACTCCTTTGTGATTGTGTTCATTGATGATTTCCTGATATATTCCCAGACCGAGGAGAATCACGTCCGTCATCTGCGATTGGTACTTCAGACCTTGAGGGAGCACAAGTTGTACACAAAGTTCTCCAAGTGTGAGTTTTGGCTCGAGTCTGTGGCTTTCTCGGGACACGTGGTGTCCAAGGAAGGTGTTCGAGTTGATCCAGTCAAGATTGAGGCAGTGAAGGGTTGGACGACGCCTACTACTCCTTCGGAGATTCAGAGTTTCGTGGGGCTAGCAGGCTACTATCGGCGGTTTGTGCAGGGTTTCTCTACTATTGCAGCGTCATTGACTAGATTGACTCCGACGATTGTGGATTTTCATTGGTTCGATGAATGTGAGGCGAGCTTTCAAAAGCTCAAGGCTTTGTTCACTTCTACTCCTGTATTGACCTTGCCTGAGGAGGGTGTGGGTTTTACTATATATTGTGATGCCTTCGGAGTTGGTTTGGGAGGTGTGTTGATGTAAAAGGGGAATGTTATTGCCTATGCTTCTAGACAGTTGAAGGATCACGAGAAGAACTACACTACTCATAATTTAGAGCTTGCCGCAGTGGTGTTTTTGCTTAAGTTGTGGCGGCATTACTTGTATGGGGTTCATTGTGAGGTCTTCACCAATCATCGGAGTCTTCAGTACATTTTCAGTCAGAGGGATCTAAACTTGAGGAAGCGCAGGTGGCTTGAGTTACTGAAAGGCTTTGACATGACTATTTTTTACCATCTTGGGAAGGCCAATGTGGTGGCCGATGCTTTGAGTAGGAAGGCTCCTAGTATGGGGAGTCTCGCCGCGATTATTGTTGATATGAGGCCCTTGGCTAGAGATGTTAAGAGGTTAGCCAACAATTTTGTCAGGTTGTAGGTTTTTGAGGAGAGTGGTGGTTTGATTGCATTCATTGAGGTTCGTTCTTCCTTAGTTGAAAAGATTCGTGAGCACCCGTTTGAGGATGAGAGGTTGTGTCTCATTCAAGATAAGGTGAGGAGAGGTGAAGCCAAGGAGGCTACACTTGATTTCGATGGAGTTTTGAGGATTGGAGGCCAGATTATGTGTTCAGGTGGGTGAGTTTAGTAGACTGATTCTAGAGAAGGCTCATTGCTCTAGATATTCTATCAATCCGGGGACAACAAAAATGTATCACGATCTGAGTCAGCACTACTGGTTGTGTGGTATGAAGAGAGACATAGTTGACTTTGTGTCTAGATGTTTGACCTATCAATAGGTCAAGTGTGAGCACCAGCGGCCAGGAGGTGTGTCCAAAGGATGCCCATTCCTATTTGGATGTGGGAGCGGATTACTATGGATTTTGTTGTGGGTTTGCCTATCACCGTGGGTGGTTATGAATCTATTTGGGTGGTTGTTGATAGGCTGACTAAGTCCGCTCATTTCATTCTAGTTCGGGTGAAGCCTAGCTCTATGTCAGTCAGATTGTTAGACTTCATGGAGTGCCGGTATCTATAGTCTCAAATCGGGGTTCCTTGTTCACCTCGCATTTCTTGAGAGCTTTACATCATTGTTTGGGTACTCGTCTAGCCATGAGCACAGCCTTTCACCCTCAGACTGATGGTAAAACTTAGCGGACTATTCAGGTGCTTAAGGACATACTCCGTGCTTGTGTGATTGACTTTGGTGCTAGGTGGGATCAGCATTTGCCCCTAGCGGAGTTTTCCTATAACAACAGTTATCATTCCAGCATTCAGATGGCTCCATTTGAGGCTTTGTATGGCAGACGGTGTAGATCACCGACTGGGTGGTCTGATTCGGCGGAGCTGGATTCCTTAGACACCGACTTGCTTAGAGATGCCATGGATCAAGTTCGTGTTATTCAGCGTAGGCTGTTGACCGCTCAGAGTCGACAGAAGACTTATGCCGACCGGAGAGTTCGTGATCTTGTGTTCATGGAGAGAGACCATGTTTCGCTCCGAGTATCACCCATGAAAGGTGTTATGCGATTCGAGAAAAAGGCCAAGCTTAGCCCGAGGTTCATTGACCTGTTTGAGATCTTAGACAGGGTGGGTGAGGTGGCCTATAGCTTGGCCCTACCACCTAGCTTGTCGGCGGTGCATCCCGTGTTCCATGTCTCTATGCTACGAAAGTAAATCTCGGATGAGTCATATGTGATTGCCCTTGATTCTGTAGACCTGGGTCCTGATTTGACTGTTGAGGAGGAACCTACAGCTATTCTTGATAGACAAGTTTGTAAGCTTAGGACCAAGGAGATTAATTCAGTGAAGGTGCAGTGGGGTCACCGTTAAACTGGAGAGGCTACCTAGGAGACCGAGTATGACCAGATATCCTCTGCTTTCCGAGGCTACATGTACTTTCTTTTACTTTATGTTCGAGGATGAACATGGTTTTTAGTGGTGCATAATGTAATGACCCTGAAGGTCAATTTTGGTAATTTTGTAAAAGGACCATTTTGCCCCTCTTGAGAGTTGCCCCGAGTCATGTTTGAAATGTTTCCAAAGTTGGTTTCGTGAAAGTTTGAGTTAAAATGAAGTTTTTGAAAGTTTTGAATTTTGAAGGCTTAAGTTGCCAGTTTGTGGCTATAGAGGTCATTCGGAGTTTCGGGACTCTGATGTGAATTCTGTTGATTCCATCAGTTTCAAAATGTCAATTTTGGCCTAGGAGAGTTGATGAGGTCAGAGTTTGGGCTGTTTTGAGTATTTGAGGCCCTATGTTGAAAAATTGTGGAAATTTGATCATATGGTTGACTTTAGTCAACATTCGGAGATCCGATGCTCGGATGTCGATTCCAATAACTCTGTTGTATTTAGGGCATGATTTTAGTCCTAGGGGTGGCCTTGGTTGATTTTTAGAGGTCCTCAAGCTTGTTTTGAGTTGTTGAGGCTTGAGGTAGTTTGGAGGTGCTTTATCGGGCCCAGGCCCAGGGGACATCAAATCCAAAATCTGATGGTTCCATTGAGTCTGGAACGTCGAGTTTAGTGGGGTTGCATATCTGGTTTGTGTGCACGGGATTTCGAATGAATCTCGAGGGTTCTTTAAGAGACTTGAGGAAATGCTGATTTTGCTGTATCTGGTGTCTGTGGCTTTGGTCTTTGCGTTCGCGGATAGGCTAGGGCGCGTTCGCAGAGCTCGCCTGGTGAGGACCTCCTTGTTTGCAGAGGATAGGTGCGTTCACATAGGGTCCCACGTCTGTCATCCGCGTTCGCAGAAGGTAGGCTTGTTCGCGGAGTGTTTGATGTCTAAACTCCGCGTTCGCGTAGACTGAAGAACGTTCATTGAGTGTAAGAGGTTTTTCCTCCGCCTTCGCGGGCTAAGTGAGCTACGTTCGCGGAGAGCAATTTTCTGCCTAGACAGTGTAAATTCGGGAATTGTCCCATTTTCACCATTTTCATGATTTCGGAGCTTCGTTGGCGATTTTTGATGGAGAAACTCTTGGAAATCTGTGTGGGTAAGTGTTTTTAACCCTTGGCTTTGGTAACTCAATGTTTATATCATGATTTTTATTTCGAATTTGGGATTTTAAGTGAGATTTTGGGGATTTTTAATTGAACTCCAAATTTGAGAAAAATTGATGATTGTGAGTAGATTTGAGCTCATTTTTCCAAATGATTTTCACCATTGAGTTCCTATGATATTAAACATGAGTTTTATGAAAGAAATTCCAGATTCTAGTTTCATTTTCGAAATCGGAGTGTGGGGTTGTTCCATCTTTTTCTTCTGAATTTCGTGTTCTTGGTCTTGATAGGCCTGGATTGTGATTGAGTTTTTATTTGTGAATATATTGTGTTGATTTGGATTGTTCACGGAAGGGAAAAACTCCGATTGTTGATTGATTCCGATTCGATTAAGGCAAATGAACTCTTAAAACCTTTTAAATCTCTTAGAATCTCGATTTCCTTACTTGATTGTGTTGGAGAGTAATGGGATTGAGGTGTTGGGTGAGTTCTTGCATGAAACAATCTAATAATAACCTGCGAGGTTCATAAAATGGCTTTTGTGATATGTGAAAGGCCAATTGATATTGTTTAAAGATGGATGTGTTGCCATGATAGTCTCGATGTGATTATGATTGTGTTGAACCTGTCTTTTGCTCATTGCTGATTATGGGACTAGACTTGAGACTTTTGCTAAACGATTGACCCTACTTTCGATGAAAGGGGTAGAGAAGTGGAGACTAGGCAATTGACATCATTGATATATATATATTGAGGATATTCAAATATTAACTATTGTTGTGGATATGTTGATGATAGTGTGACACAATTTATCTGTATATGAATTGCGTTGTGATTTTGAACACTATCCTCCTCTCATTATTTGTGTGAACATGCTTATGTGTATTTGTTCTGAAACACTATGATGAGACTCTTGATGATATATGGTCCATGTGAGGCCAGTGATGATTATGCTGAGGTTTCTGCCGACGATATGAGATGTTGAGGTTTCTTCCGGCGATATGAGATGCCGAGGTTTCTGCTGGCGATATAAGGTCCCGAGGTCTTTTTCGACGGATACATGGTCCACGTGTGGCCCCCATGGGTTCCGATCTGAGATTCCGCGGATGTGTATCATAGGACAGACATGCATTTATGACACGGCATTGTATGGTATGATCCTTGCTATTGTGGTGTTATGTGGTGCCTTTTGATTTTGAGATGACTTGTTGATATTTGAGTTGAATTTCCTTGTTGATTTGTTAGTGGACCATTATTGAGCATTTGTAAACCGTATTTGGATATATCACTGATTTGTTAAGGATCTATTGCTGAGTTGTATCATTGGATCTATGACTTAAGAATCTGTTAGGTTGGGCTGAATTTCTGTGCAGGTTGTAGTTATTGGAAGTTCGGTTGGAAGTCGGGGTTTCATGATTCTTTTAGCTTTGCTTTGTTTTATTTGTTGATTTGCTGAGTACCGTGTTGTTTGGTACTCACCCTTGCTTCTACACTTGTGTAGGACTCGAGCCAAGACCGTGGTCTTGCTTCTCTCCCTTTATCCGTGGCTCGTTGAGGATACTTGAGAGGCAACTGTTGATGCCGGCAATCCCTCTCTTGGCCTTTTATTTATGTTAGTTCTATTTGAGGCACATACATTGAGACTTGAAGTTTTGTTTTGAATTCTGTAATAGAAGCTTATACATGTGACAACCAGTCTTGGGTTTTGTTTAATAGATGAAGTCTTCCATTTTTGTTTATTTCTTTCGCTATTTCTTTTACTTTCTTTTGCTTATTGGGTTTTAGGCTGACTTATCCTGGTGGGATAGGATAAGTGCCATCACACCCGGTTTTGTGTCGTGACAGTACACCACCAAAGACCCATTACCATTTGAAACATCCATCAAAGAACAGCTAAACCACCCAATTTTCCTTTCTTCCCCAGACCCCAAAAAACTCACAAACAATCTCCCTCTTCTTCATTTTTTTTGGCGAAACTTGGGCAGAACTCCTCCATCATTTCCCTTTTGTTTTCCCCAACCCTACAAAAAACCACCATTTTCTGCCATTTCTAGTGACCACGCAACCACCACTCCAAAACCCTCGCTCTTCTCCTCTTCTCCAACAATTATCAACGCCGGAGAACAACGTGAGTTTCTAGCTCCAATTATCATCTATCAACAATGATCCAGCCTTCACTCCAGCGGAAAAAATACCAAATGACCCTACTGCTTCATGAGCTAAATCATCACAAACCAGCACATAAAATCCGGCCAAGCTCACGAACAATAAACCTAGACCACTGGAGCTAAGAAGAACCCAACAGCTAAAATGAAACTCCATTTCCGGCGAGGTTTGAGGTTCCACTTCAAAATCTAACTCAAATTAATGTTATTCTACTTTGTTTTGCTGTGTTCAGTTGTGTTTCATGTGGTTTAATTTTTCCGTTTTAGATCTGGCAAGAAGGGATCAATCTCTGGCCATCATTATTTTTATTTATGTTTTCTGATTACTTCTATAGTTTTTCACCGAACTCCATCGTCTGGGATGATTGTTCTTGTTGCTTGGACACTCATTATTGAAAAGCTGCTACTGATGTTTCTTTTGTTGGTGTGCAAAATGAATTTAGGATTTATTTTAATATTGCTATAAGAAATTATATTTAGAGACATAAGTCTTTGATGCCATATGTTTTTCACTATTGTCGATTTAGGTTGTTTTTTTAATTAAGCAATATTATTCATTTTTATTTTTGATGAAATTCATGTCCATAAGGACTTTGAGCCACTTGCTTGCTTAAATGAACTTTGTTTCAGTTTGAAGTTATGTTGACGGCTCATGTTGCTTCATTATTGTTACTATCATTGTTATGATTGTTGTTGTTATTTTTATTCTTTCTTTGTTAAAATTGGCCTATGAAAAAATCTCTCCATCGGTTTTAGAGGCCTCCCCATTGTAAAAGATGAAAATTTAGTTTAAGTTTATACATTTTTGTATGTTAAAATTGGCCGATGAAGAAATTACCATCAATTTCCAAGGCCTTTAATGTTCATAAGACGTATTTTTTTTTAAAGTTATTATTTGATTCATTTGTTTTATTCATATTTATTTACTACTAACACTTTTACTTAGTGTCTTTACCGGTACTCGGAGTTGTTTTCCAATAAGGAAGCTATTCGAATGAAGTTCAAATATATTTTTTATTCGTTATTGTATATATTAGAGACATTGGGAAATTCTTATGACGGCTCTTATATTATTGTTTTATTTTATTCATTGTGTATATCACATGTTTATTATACTTGTATATTCTGTTATCTCCTCCTCAATTTGAAAAAATGAATTCAATTGTGATCCACAATTGTGGATTTGGAAGGATGCCTAACACCTTCCCTTCGGAATAACTTGAAACCTTACCTAGAATCCATTGGTTTTGTAGATATTTTTTAATGAATTGGTTTCCTAGGCTATCCTAAAATTAGGTGGAGACTCCCTTTAACACCCTTTCCTCTTTAAAATTGTCACGACCCGATTCCTTTAGTCATGATGGCGCCTACCAACCCGCCAGTAGTCAAGCCAAACCCTGTCTCGAAACTTAACAGTAATGGGGCAGAGAATGAAACTAACCTCAACTAAGCGGAAACATAAATAAGGAACACATAAGGGAAAGGCGGAAGCGAACCAAAACTATATACTCTTCCCAAAACCTGGAAGTCACAGGTACAAAGCTACTAAAACAGTACAAGTCCCAAAAGAGGACCATAGAAACCAGACTGTCTCACAGACGAAACACAAGCAAAGATATATAAAGAAGGAGACGAGTAGTCCTAGGGCGCCAAGTGCTCAACCTCGCCTCTAGAATAGACTGTAGCAGGCTCGAACTCAACATTGATAACTGGTGCTCAGACTTGCATCACGAAAACAGATGTTGAGTGTAGCATGAGAACCAATACAACAGGTACCCAATAGGCCTCATAGGCCGACTGAGCAAGAAAGGCAAAAATAGACTGAAAGGATAGAATCTTCAGTCATATTGGTCAAAGAAAGTAAGCACAATACTAGCCGACAACAAATCTAGGAATACCTAACTAGGCCCCCTTATAAGACCCAGAAGGTACACTAAAGGATAGACAAGAAAAACTAGAACGGACCCCTATAAGCCCAACAGGTACACAGACTAGCTAAATCTATGAGACCGAAGGAAAACCCAACTGTGAACCGAAACCACAAACCAACTCAATCGAAACAATCAACCAACTCAACCCAGTCAACGGTTTGACTTCCACTTCGGGCTACCTAGCAAGATAGCAACTCTCGAGGGCCCTGCCCTAGCCAGCATAGTGCCAAGGGGGCATAACGACTCCTCCAAATGCCCTAACATTCAATCTCCCAGTCAGCTAACACTCCAAGGGCCCTTTCTAGGCCAGACGAGTACGCGGGGCCTGTCAACTCCAAAGAAGACCTCAATAACCCATATCGAATTGCCCAGCCAGCTAAAACTCCGGGGCCTTGTCCCAGCCAGACGAGTAAGCCAACTAACACTCCGGGGGCCCTATCCCAGCTAGACGAGTGCACGGGACATAACAACTCTGTAGAGGATCTCGAATACCAAACTATTATGGATCGCCATCCACCAACAAGGACATCATCTCAGGAAAACACCACACCTTCGACGACACATCGGCACCACAGAAAAGGGGAGAGAAGCTAGAAGATCAAGCAATACAAAGCCAAAGCTAGGCTCATACTATCAGCCCGAGTCTGCTATTTCGGTCTACAAGGACCTAGTCCATCCGAACCGACGTCAGATACATACAAAAGTCAAACAGGTGCATGGGTCTAAGGCAAAACTAACTTAACCTAGACTAAGGACAAAAACATGCTCCAACATAAATAAACAACCAACCAGATAAACCACATGCATCAACACACAAACCACCCCTCTAATAGCATGATACTTCCCCAAAAATGCCCGAAAATCACGCCTAAAACAAGATTTCTAAGAAGAGAAGAAATACTAGAACCCTACCCGAGATCCACACAAATCAGCATGCATTAACACAATCCAGCTCAATCTTAAAAGAAGGGAAATCGTAACCTACCACAAGGCTGATCGCGCACGCTCCAAATCATTCCGCCAGAGCTTTTTCCTTTCGAACGGCCTAAAACTGCTGCCACGCTCTCAAAAATAAAATCACAACGTCCGAACGATCATTTAGACACTAACATCCCCAAAATAAGGGATGGACATATTTAGGAGTCAAAATCGGAAAATGTGGGACCTGCTCTAGATATCCCGGTATTGACTCCGTGAAAAGCTCCTAAACCCTCTCCCAAAATTATGTTCCTAAATAGGACTCAATTCGGGGTTTGGAAAAGTGGACAACTCAAAGAAACAAAACATGCAAAGCTTTACACTTCAAGCATGGGGTAGCCACTTACGCCTCAAATTCACGAGAATTGAAGGTCACCTAATGCTATCCGAGCCAACACCCACAAAGCCTATACAATTCCGAACATCTGGACTTCTAATAACCAAAAACTGACTTAAAACGGACGATATATAAATGTTAGAACTTATAATCAACACTAAGCCCGACGTCCCCCTTTATATATGCCATCCACGCAGACCTCCGTGGAAGCGACCATAGGCTCGCGAACGCGGAGGGAAGACAAGTACACCTTTGCGAACGCGGCCAAGGACCCACGAACGTGGAGGGAGAACCAAAAAACCTCTGCGAACGCGGTCAGGGGCCCATGAACAGGGAGGGCAAGAATCCACACCTCCGCAAACACGGAGAGAAAGATTCTTTAGACCTCCGCGAACGCGGAGCCCTTTTCGCGTATACGGAGAAAAAAGACTCAAACCTTCACAAACGTAGAGAAATGACCTCGAATGCGGAGAAGGAATGGGTCTGCAACTCAGCTGCTGCACCAGCTAAGTTTGGCTTTCTCAAAATCTTTGACGGGGTGCTCGAAATTCGTTCGGAATCCGATGCACGCAAACAAGATATGCTACCCCATATAATTTTACATTCTGGCCTCAATGACGCCGTCGAAATTCCCATACGAGGTCGTTTCAACAAAAAGTGGGTCCCACACCCAAAGCATCATTTTAGCCAAATTCCACTGAGGGCCTCAGAATTAAATCGAAAGCCCCGAGAAGTACACGAAGGGTCATTCTAGACTAAACTTGGCATTTCAGAACTAATCGCGCTGATGAAATTCTCATCCGAGCGCATTTACAAAGAATGTTAACTAAAGTCAAACTTATACCAAATTTAAAGGCTAAAGCGCCAATTGGCCCAAAGTCACACCGAAAGTCTCGGGACTCATTCTAACGATGCTTCTAGTCTAATTTGGCCGTTCCGTGGCTCATGGAACCGTCAGAATCATATTTCAAGGTCGTTTACCTAAGGTTATGACCAAAATCAACTTTTCAAGTTTCAAAAGCTTCAAAACATCGAAACAAGCATAAAACCCAAACAAACAACTAGGCGACCGAAGATTCAGTGCCAGCAAGTCATAAATGACTTGGGGTCGCTACAAGAATGCTCTAAAAGACAGAAAGAAGGCATTAACACAAAAATTAGATGAAGGGTCATTACAACATCCACTACTAAAAGAACTTTTGTTCGTGAAAGTAATAGTCAAGAAGTACCCAAGGGCTCAAATAAACTAAGGTACTGCTCCTGCATCTCTCGGTCGGTCTCCCAGGTTGCCTCCTTGGCTGGAAGATACCTCCAATAGACCTTAACCACAAGAATGGCTCTACACCTCAACTGCCTCACATCTCTGGCAAAAATAGCAACTGGCTTCTCAATATAGGTCAGGCGATCATCCAACTCAATGGAATCATACTGGAGCTCATGAGACTCATCTAGAACATACCGGCACAAGATTGAAACATTAAAAACTAGATGAATGGATGAGAACGCTGGAGGTAAAGCTAACTCATGCTACATTACCAACTGACCTCAAAATCTCAAAAGACCAAATATACATGGGGCTAAGCTTGCCCCGCCTCCCAAATCTCATTATACGCTTCATGGGGGATACTCGGAGGACCACAGTGTCACCAACAACAAATCTCAATGGGTAACACGTGTGATCTGCATAATTCTGGTATTTACTCTAAGCTGTCCTGAGCCAATCCTGAATCATCTTCACATGCACTAAGGCCTCCTGAAACAGGTCTTTACCTCGCGGTCTAGGCTCTGTAGACTCAAACAAACCCACTAGAGTTCGACAACGCCTACCATATAAGGCTTCAAACAGGGCCATCTGAATGCTAGTGTGATAGTTGTTATTGTATGCAAATTCTGCCAAAGGCAAGAACTGGTCCCACTAACCTCCAAAGTCCATAACACAGGCTCCCAATATATCCTCAGGGACCTTGTCACGACCCAAGGTACCCATTAGACGTGACATGGCATACAAGACCTCGAAAGGCCTCATACAAGTAACTTAGCATACATTCATACAAGATAGTAGAAATTAAAGAGTTCAAAAGATAAAATCACAACAGAGTTTAAGAAAATATCAGTGGAAGCCTACATCTCATGTCTCAAGCCATCTAACATAATAGAATAGAAATGGAGGTTTGGGACGCAACCCAGTACAATATCAAAAAAAGAATATAACGGAAAGCATGAAAACGTAACAAGGTTAGGTCCTTGGACATAGGAGGCCTCACCAAGTCTTCACTATCACTGAAACTGACTAGCCACGAGTGGGATGAGAAGAACCGCCAAGTCCTACATCAATAGAATCAATGTAGGCAAGAGTATGCATTAGTACAATCAAGTACCAAGTATGATAGCAATGCACAAAGGGCATATAAACCATGCTAGAAAGACATATAATCATGACATGTAATGGCCAATCTAAAACATGATAGAACATAAGAAGCATGAAGCATAAACCATGGCCATGACAAGCTATTCATCTTTCCTTTGCTTTACTTTAGACCATCCTCATAACACTTGTTCATTAGTTGTGTGGAAATAGTCTTAACCGACATATAAGACCATGTGAGCTATCAACATGGAATTCGGTGTTTGCCCCACACCGAAAAGGGGTGTCCTACTTTCCAAGGCAAGACCATGAACTTCTTAGCTTATGTGGATCCACTAGCTAGTGTCTATCATAAACCATCACCCTATGGTGGCATATAGGTTATGGGACATGGGTAATCTCCACTTGTCCACTCGGTACTAAGCATACTTCCCACAGATTTATCATAGTTCATTTTATCTTAGGTAGACATGGGTAATCACCTCTTGTCTACATTAGTCCTAAACTCATTATTGGTAGACTTGAGTAATCACCACTTTGTCTACATTTGGGTACATGGGTAATCGCCTCTTGTCCATTCATTCATTAGAATAGCTCCTTAAGAACATGGGAAATCGCCTCTTGTTCCTCTATTAGTCATGATTTCATTATTAGTAGACATGGGTAATCACCTCTTGTCTACATTACAGAACATGGGTAATCGCCTCTTGTCCCTTCATAAAATAGCTCCTTAATCGTGGATTCAAACTTAGTTGAGCAAACCTTTCAACAAGTTATGAATCATTACCTGTGAGAAAACCTTTCACATTCATAGGTTGAGAATTATTACCTTGAAAACCTTAAGGAAAAGAGGACCCATTGGAGGAAAGACTCCAAATGGTAAATACTATCATACCTTAATGCCAATGCCTTGAAATTAAAGGAGGATTGATGACCTTGATGAGAACCCTAGCTCTCTTCTTCTCCTTATTGTTCTTTTCGAGAGAGGAATGTTTTTGGGAGATGAGAGTTGGAATGAAGGGACTAGAGCTTAGAAAATATAAATAGGGCCAGGGTTAAGGGGCAAAATCGTCTAGGATAAGGAACAAACATTTAGGGAAAAGTCCAAAAAGCCCTTTAATAAAACATCGGGGCCAAATGACAAACATGATCTACAGTCCGTACATCCATTGACGGACCGTCCTGCTCTTCCGTCAATTGATTCAGAAAGTTCATTTTTTATTAAAAATTTGGCTAAGTTTGGAAGGCATCTATGGAACCCATCAACGGCCCGTCAACCGAACTACGAACCGTCCTGCTATTCCATAGGTCAAAGTTCAAAAACTCAAAATTCATAAAGTTGGCTGGGCCATCGACGGTTCCCATCTACGGCTCGTCACTCCACCTACGGTCCGTAGATGGCTTCCGTCGTCACTGTCACTAGAAAAAAAATTAAAACTACATTTTTCTTTCTTTTCAAAAACCGGGGTGTTACAATATCTCCCCCTTGGGAACATTCATCCTCAAATGAGAACCTGTATATCCTGAGAAGGGAGATAGACTCGGACTAACAACCCAACCTAGCATGCAAGCACATAAATGCACAAATTCGAGGAGGAAACATCAACTCCAAGCTAAAGCATGCTCAATACAAAATTCATGAAGACTTTATGCAACTCATACTCAATGCACATATATTATGTTAGACTCTTCATGAACATGCATAAATCAAGGAATCATGGAAATCAACTATGACACATGAGACAAAAAGAATGAACCATGAGGAACTAGGTACCTCAAGCTAGAGGAGGATCGGAAGGAAAGAGATGAGAATAGCGGGACATCATATCGGCCTCGGCCTCCCAAGTAGCACCCTCAACTAATTGATTCCTACATAGAACTTTCACGGAAGCAACTTCTTTATTTCTTAACTTCCGGACTTGTCGGTCTAGAATCTCAACCGGAACCTCCTCATAAGAAAGGCTATCCTTAATGCGAAGATCTTCTAAAGGCACTATAGTCAACCGATCGCCAACACACTTTTTCATCAATGAGACATGGAAAACCGGATGTACTAATGCCAACTCATTAGGTAAATCAATCTCATAGGCAACTTTACCAACGCGCCTCAAAATCTGATATGGGCCTACATAACGGGGACTAAGCTTCCCTTTCTTCCCAAATCTCATTACACCCTTCATAGGTGAAATTTTCAAGTAAACCCAATCATCAACATCAAACTCTAATTCTCTTCTTCTAACATCGCCATAGGACTTTTGTCGACTTTGTGCCATTTTCAGCCTTTCTCTAATAAGCCGAACTTTCTTCATAGCTTCATGCACTAACTCGGGGCCTATCAAAGCAACTTCCCCCATTTCAAACCAACCTATGGGAGATCTACACCTCCTACCATAGAGAGCTTCAAATGGAGCCATACCAATACTAGAATGGTAGTTGTTATTATAAGCAAACTAAATCAAAGGCAAATGATCATCCCAATTACCCTTGAAGTCAATTACACAAGCTCTCAACATATCTTCCAAAGTTTGGATGGTACGTTCCGCTTGCCCATCGGTTTTGGGATGAAAGGCCGTGCTAAGTTTAACACAAGTACCGAGGCACTTTTGGAAAGATTTCCAAAACTTAGAAGTAAACTGTATACCACGATCGGAGATAATGGATAAAGGTACTCCATGCAACCTAACCATATCCCTCAAGTACAACTTAGAATAATCCTCCGCCGAGTAAGAAACCTTGACGGGAATGAAATGGGCTGATTTCGTCATACGATCTACAACAACCCAAATCGAATCATACTGGCGCCGAGTGCGCGGCAAGCCAACAATAAAGTCCATGTTCATATCTTCCCACTTAAGGTAGCAATGTCAATATCTTGGGACAGACCTCCCGATCTTTGGTGTTCAACTTTCACTTGTTGGCAATTAGGATACCTAGCCACAAATTCCGCAATATCCTTCTTCATTCCATTACACCAATAGATCTCCGGCAAGTCACGGTACATCTTGGTAGCTCCCGAGTGAATGGAATAACGAGAACCATTGGCTATAATCAATATTTTTCCTCTTAGGTCATCTACATTAGGGACACATAAACGACCCTGATATCGGAGCACTTCATCTCCCCCTTGGGAGAAAACCTCCACGGACTTCTTTAGCACCGCTTCTTTCAATTCGACTAGGTTCGGATCAAGATCGTGGTTAGCTTTCAAATCCTTCACATAGGAAGATTTTGAACCATTGTGGACCATAACACCACCTTGGGTGGAATCAACTAATCGCACACCCAAACGGGCCAATCCATGAACATCACAAACTAGTTTCGTTTTACCATCGTCAATATGGGCAACACTACCCATTGACATCCGACTAAGAGCATCTGCCACAACGTTAGCCTTGCCAGGGTGATAGAGGACATTCATGTCATATTCCTTTAATAGCTAAAGCCACCTTCGTTGACGAAGATTTAGATCCTTTTGCTTAAATACATATTCAAACTCTTATGGTCGGTAAAGACGTCAACATGGACACCATACAAGTAATGGCGCCATATCTTTAGAGCAAACACAACTGTCGCTAGCTCCAAATCATGAGTAGGGTAATTCTTTTCATGCACCTTTAGTTGCCTTGAAGCATAGGCAATGACTTTCCGATTTTGCAAAAGTACACGCCCTAACCCAATTCTGGAAGCATCACAGTAGACCACAAACCCATCGGACCCTTTCGGTAGGGTCAACACCGGAGCCGAGGTAAGTCTATCTTTCAAATCTTGAAAACTCGCTTCACACCTTTCGGACCAAGTAAACTTAGCCTTCTTTTGAATTTGAGCTGTCAAAGGTGAAGCAATTGAAGAAAACCCTTCAACAAACCTTCAATAGTAACCGTCTAAACCCAAAAAACTACGAATATCCGAAGGTGATAGAGGTCTAGGCCATTTCTTAACTGCATCCGTTTTCTTAGGATCTACCTCGACACCTTTACCGAAAACAATGTGACTAAGGAAGGCTACGAACCTTTACCAAAACTCACATTTCTCAAACTTAGAAAAGAGTTGTTTGTCCTTGAGGACTTGTAACACAATCCTCAAAGGATCAGCATGCTCACTATCACTCCTGGAGTAAATCAAGATATCATCTATAAACACAACGACGAACATATCAAGGTATTGTCTAAACATCTGATTCATCAAATCCATGAACGTGGCCGGAGCATTAGTTAATCCAAAAGACATCACTAGAAACTCATAGTGCCCATATCTTGTCCAGAAAGCCGTTTTCGGAATGTCATCATCCCTTACCTTCAATTGGTGATAGCCCGAACGAAGATCAATCTTAGAGAAATAACTAGCCCGTTGGAGTTGGTCAAACAAATCATCAATTCTCGAGAGAGGGTACTTATTCTTGATAGTAACCTTATTCAATTGGCGGTAGTCAATACACATCCGGAGTGAACCATCTTTCTTTCTAGCAAACAAGACCGGAGCACCCCATGGAGAAGTACTTGGTCGGATGAAACCCTTATCCAACAAATCTTCCAATTGATCTTTTAGTTCCTTAAGTTCTGCCGGAGCCATTCTATAAGGAGGAATAGAGATAGGTTGCGTATCAGGGAGAAGGTCAATATCGAAGTCTATTTCCCTCTCGGGAGGAACACCGGGTAAATCAAACCCACCATCACCGGTCTTAGCCCCCTAGACCTTTCCTTGAGCTTCTCCTCCTCTATTTGTTGTGCATGAATCATGAGGCGAGAAATAACCATATCATTAATAAGCATGGCGGTACGACACTCCTTGACCACCATTTCGGACACTCCCGAAACAAATTTGTTCATTCTTGCCCTAGGATCGGCAACCATAGAAGGAGCATATCGAGCCAACTGTGTGAACTTCAAAGCATACTCTTTCACACCCATACTCCCTTGACGAAGGTTGATGAAGTTGAGTACTTTAACCTCCCTCATCTCAAGGGGAAAGAATCTATCGATGAAAGCACCCTTGAAAATCTCCCACTCCAGAGGGCCTTCATCAGCCGCCATCTAACTCTTCCATTGGTTGTACCAAATTCGACCGACAGCCTTTAGTTGGTAGGCGGCCAATTCCACCTTTTCTGTCGGTGACACTTCTATGATCATCAACACTTTATAAACCTTATCAATAAACTCTTGAGGATTTTCCTCCACTTTAGAATCGTGAAACTCTGGAGGGTTCATCCTGGTGAAGTCCCTCACTCTTGACGCCGTCGTACCCACATTTGGGTTCACGGGAGCCACAACCTCCCTATTGGCTTGAGCCACCACGGCTTGGTCCAACACCTGAAAAGCAGCCCTGAACTCCGAATTGGTTACTTGCTCCTCCAAAGGATCGATCGGAACTTGAGGAGGAGTTTCTTGCTCTTCACTCTCTCTCGCATTCCTTCGAGTATAAGCTCTTCGAGACGCCATATCGTAAAACGCGTAGGATAGGGATTAGGAAAGAGGGGCATATAGAGTAACACTCTATGCACGACTTAAGGATAATGAAGAAATGGAGTTTCCTAATCAACTTGTAGCCTCTCATTCATAAATGTGGCGCGCTTGACACTCATGAACAAGACTCTACTCGACGTGGCGTATGAGACATCCTAGAATTTTTCTAAAACCTTGTGCTCTGAATACCAAGTTTGTCACGACCCAAGGTACCCCCTAGACGTGACATGGCATACAAGACCCCGAAAGGCTTCATACAAGCTACGTAGCATACATTCGTACAAGATAGTAGAAACTAAAGAGTCCAAAAAATAAAATCACAATAGAGTTTAAGAAAACATCAACGAAAGTCTACATCTCATGTCTCAAGCCATCTAATATAATAGAATAGAAATGAAGTTTTGGGATGCAGCCCAGTACAATATCCAAAAAAAAATATAACGGAAAGCATTAAAATGTAACAAGGTTAGGTCCTCGGACATAGGAGTCCTCACCAAGTCTTCACTATCACTGGAACTGATTAGCCACGAGTGGGATGGAAGAACCGCCAAGTCCTACATCAATAGAATCAATGTAGGCAAGAGTATGCGTTAGTACAATGATGTACTACGTATGATAGCAATGCACAAAGGGCATATAAACCATGCTAGAATGACATATAATCATGACATGTAATGGCCAAGCTAAAATATGATTGAACATAAGAAGCATGAAGCATAAACCATCGCCAAGTCAAGCTATTAATATTTCCTTTACTTTACTTTAGACCATCATCATAACGCTTGTTCATTAGTTGTAGGGAAATAGACTTAACCGACATATAATACCATGTGAGCTATCAACATGGAATCCGGTGTCTGTCCCACACCGAAGAGGGGTGTCCTACTTGCCAAGGTAAGACCATGAACTTCTTAGCTTATGTGGATCCACAAGGTAGTGTCTATCATAAACCACACCCAATGGTGGCACATAGGTTATGGGACATGGGTAATCGCCACTTCTCCACTCGGTACTACGCATACTTCCCACAGATTTATCATAGTTCATTTTATCTTAGGTAGACCTAGCTCTATATCAATAACAATGTCAATGTCCCAATCTGGAGGTAGGTCGGCAAGAAAAAAAACTTGCTTACTCTCAGACTATAGTCACGGAATAAACGGTAGAGTCCTCTCTACTAACATCTCTAACATATGCCAAATAAGCCAAACACCTGCTAGCTACTAGCCTTCAGGCCTGAATACAAGAAATCACCCCAACTGGAGGTGCGACTACAAGAACCCTACCAAACCTCTAGTGGAATACCAAGCATAGCTAAAAGTAACGGTCTTGGCATAGCAATCAAAGACCACTCGGTGAGGGGCTAACCAATCCATGCCCAAAGTCAAATCAACATCGAACATACTTAGCATAATAAGATCTGTCCAAGTGTCTTGCCCATTAATAGTCACCACACAAGATCCACAAACCTGATCCACTACTAAAGAATCACCTACAGGGGTCGAAATGGACAACGGTACCACTAAGGGCTCTAGACTCACCCCCAACCGAGGAGCACAATAAGCAGACACATATGAATAAGTAGAACCTGGATCAAATAAAGTTTAAGCAGACTGATGGCATAAGAGAACCGTACATGTAATCACATCATCTGATGCCTCGGCCTCTACTCTAGCTGGAGTTGCTTAAAAGTGGTCCTGGGTGCCTCTACCTTGTGCATCCACCCTACCACGTGTCTTTCCTCCCCGAGGACCTCCCCAAATACCCTGATACTATCCTCTTCCTCTAGCTAGAGGTGCTACTGCTGATACCGATCTCACTATCTGTGGAGCTGGTAAGGCTAGTCTGGAGATAGGGTACTCCCTAGACCAATGATCCAGCCCCCTGCAAGTAAAGCAACCCTGACACAACCTGGTAATAACTGAAGGCCGACTACCCTGACCTGAGGAACCCATCTGAATACCTTCTCGGCCGTGACTCGGACCGCCACTATAACCACCCTAACGGTGCTGGTCCCTATCCGCAATCTGCAATAACCCCTGAAAGGAGCGACTGGGCTGACTCGACTGGAACCTCGCTGGACTCGATTCTGAGTAACTCTAGGCCTAGGATGGGCCCTACTGAAGCTATCA
This sequence comes from Solanum appendiculatum, assembly GCA_018342035.1. Classification (NCBI taxonomy): domain Eukaryota; kingdom Viridiplantae; phylum Streptophyta; class Magnoliopsida; order Solanales; family Solanaceae; genus Solanum; species Solanum appendiculatum. The sequence goes on from JAGDQO010001282.1 coordinate 42,594, forward strand.
TCCTACCTGACATTCTTGGCGCTACCCCCATGGACCTCTTGATGGAGATTCTCAAGCGTGCGGCATGGTCCACCACATCCAGAAAAGAGTGGCCCTCGGAAACCATATACTGTGACTTAATACGCAGCGGCAACCTCAAACCTCTAACGAATCACCTGACTCTCTCCTACTCTGTGGGCAAGATCATAGTGGCATGATGGGATAACTGATGTACCATGAATGTATGGTACTTTTGATGCATTAAAATTAGAATTTTGCATGTTTCTTATGTAATTTGTTATTAGATGTAATGGTATTTTTTGTTAATTTTACAGGAAATAGGTCTTTGGAGCAGTTGGGGAGAAAAGTGTTGTAACGGTGGAATTTTGGTGATGTACGAGATGATCTATGAACCGTCAATGCATAAAAGAGCATAGGATGAAGTCGTGGGTTCAGTTACTTGAAGATTTGGCTAAGTATGGAACGACGAACTAGGATGACGAGTCGTAGTTCTTGCAATGAAGCGTAGATAACTTCAGAGAGGGTCAGCTGCACTACTTGGTTTACGAAAGAGCAGGATGGGTCGTACAAAGGTCTACGAGCCGTAGATCATGCCCGTAGAAAGTAACCCTCAGGATTTTTACCAATTGCTGGATGTTGGTGGGAACCTACGAGCAATAGGTCGGACAACGATCCGTAGGTCACAAACCATAGACGACTCTACCCAGGCCGAATTTCCTTAGTTTTCCTTTTTTATTTGATTTAGGACTTATTTTCTTTAAATACCATATGTAAATTTCGTTTTTGTGTTGTTGAAGAAGTTTTGAATCTTTTGCTTTTACTTTGGGAATTATTTGCAACTTTTGTGGAAATAAATTCTTGAAGTTTGGATTATAAAGTTGTCTTTTACTTTTCAATTCAAGAGTGTGGATTTCATCTATCATCACTGTAAGTTCATGAATTATTCTACAAACCCTAACTTGAGTTGTGAACCCTCAAACATGAGTAGCTAAATCCACAACTAGGGTTGTGGGAACCATGAATAATTAACGAAAATAAATTAATAATGTTGTAATTCTTGATGGGTGTTTATGCATGTATTGGTTAATCTCTTCGTTTTGAATGCTTTTTAATGGTGGCCAACGTTATTACTCCACTTATTCCTACTTGCAAGACCAAGGAAGTAACGAATGGGAAAGAGATTAAACAACAGAGATTTAGCGTTGATTTAGTCCGCTATCTAATAGCCTGAACCACATACGGAGAGGGCTAATCTGGGTCAAAGGTAATGGTTAGTAAATCGACACATGTAGACGAACCAAGTTGTGTAGTGAAATTTCCTATTTGGAGGACCAATAACTTAGGGATACCTAACTTATCGACTATGCATGTTAAACACTACAGAGAGTTACCATTATTAGGTGTACTAAGTTAAGATCTTGTGGGGAACATATGTGCCCTAGTTTCATTCTTATATTGATATCACAAATTTACAAACTTTGTTATCTATTTACTTGTTTTGATAAACATCCAGCAATCATAATTTTAGTTTTATTTATTTCTCCCCTTTTCAGAGATAAATTGACTAAACGTACAATTAACGATAAATTAGGCTAAGTCTGAACCATATTCCTCATGGGATCGACCCTAACCTTTGTTAGGTTCTTTATTTTACAACAATCGCTTAAACTTCTTTAGGGTGATGTAATTTGAGCGTAACAAATTTTAGAGCCATTGCCGGGGAATAAAGCTTTTAGATTAGACTAATTGTGTTATTGCACTTTAGTCAATTATTTCTTGGTTTACATTTTATTGTTGTTTTTGAATTTTTACAGACCTTAGTTCCAGTGTATGCCAAATACACGAAGTCAAGGCATTCCCTTGACTCCTTACGATCCAGAATTAAGAAGAACTCTACGAAGAATGGCTGGAACAGGTCAACAAATAAGGCAAGAGGATGATCCAAATGGCGAAGGCTGTTAGGAGGTACCAGGAGCCCAACCTCCGAGAGCTATACACGTGCCTGGAAACCTTAAAGAGGTTCGAGTGCAGAACCAGCATGCACCTAATATACGCCGCAACTTTGAAGTTGATCATAATGTGATAGGATCAACTGGAGCTATAGTTGTTCCTCCACTACCAGTCAGATACAATTTTGCGATTATCAGCAGCCTGATGCAAATGTTGAGAGCCAGATTTAGATATGGATATGATTGGTCTACGTGTATTCCCATTGTGTCCTACTGGAGATGCTACTGTATGGTTGAACGAGCTCCCATACAACACTATATACACATGGGATGAGCTGCATCGAGTTTTCATCAAAAAATATTTTTGAGTATCGAGGAAGTTAAATCTTAAGAATAAACTCAATAACTTTGTGGCTCTACATGGAGAGTGAGTCAGCAACTCTTGGGATAGATTCACAAGTTGCATGAGAGCTGTGCCAAACCACGACATTGATGATGAGTCACTCAAAGAATACATCTATCGAGGACTAGACGATAATGGTAAGGCTGTGCTAGATACTATTACAGGTGGATCTTACGGAGCGAGTACCTTCCAAGAGATTGCTGAAAAACTTGAAAGAATATCGAAGAATAACAAGGCCTGGAGCACTAGAGTGTTGTCTACTTCAAAGAGCACCTTCTCAATACAAGCTGCACCAAATCCATCTATCGATGATCTTCATGAAGAATTGGCGCAACTAAGAACGGAGCTAAGCTTGGTACTAAAGCATGTAAGTGGTAATGCGGAGAAGGTTAATGCAATCCAATATCACCAGAATGCACCTCCAGCTGATCAGTACACATATGAGGAGGACACGAATCTTGTGAATGAGCAACCGGGGGGTTTTCGGACCAACACCCAAGGATCTAATCAGCAGAATTAGCACCAAGGTCAAGAAAATCAAGGTTGGAACTATAGTAAGTATAATCGGGAAGGACAGTATAATCGCGAAGGGAACTACAACCGCGATAGCAACTACAACTGAAATGGTTAGAACAATAGGAATGATAGAAGTAGTGTGTACACACCACCAAAAAATCGAGATAGCGGATCAATCATAAATTGCATAGAAGATATGATGAGCAAGATGACGAAATGATTTGATTCCACGGACGATAATGTGAAGGAGATGCGGAATGACCTCTCAGGCATTGGGAAATAAGTGGAGTCACATGCAGTGTCAATTTGGCAGATTGAGCAGTAGTTAAATGAACTATCTTGAAATGCAAATCCGTGCCAACAAGGAACACTTCCTAGCAATACCAGCCAAAACCCAAAGAATGATGGGCATTGCATAGTGGTCACTACTAGAGGAGGAAAGCAGACTGTTGATCCCCATTTGCCTACTAAAGTGGAAAGTGCGCAAGAACCGGTTGACATGAGGTTGAGGTAGCAGAACTACCCAAAGACCAAAATGAAAAGGAGGCTGAGATCACAAAAAAGGTGATTCCTCTGCCAAGACCTCCACCCCCTTTGCACAAAGGTTGGTCAAGAAGACTGAAGAGGGGAAGTATCAGAAATTTATTTCTAAGTTAAAAAAATTGTCTATTAATGTCCCTTTGATTGAAGCATTAGAGTAGATTCCCGGTTATGTGAAGTTCATGAAAGATCTAGTGACCAAAAAGAGGGTTGTTAGCTTTGAAAATGATGATACGCTGCAACACTGTAGTGTCATTGCTACTCGGTCACTAGTGAAAAAGAAGAAAGATCCCGGAGCTTTCACTATCCCATGCACGATTGGCATGTTGCCCTTTGCAAAAGCGGTATGTTACTTGGGTGCTAGCATTAAGTTGATGCCGTTGTCTGTGTTAAAGAAACTGGACTTTGGAGCCCCCAAACCGACTGCAATGAGGCTACTAATGGCTGACCGGACGGTGAAGAAACCAATAGGAGTGCTCCAAGATGTCTTGGTGAAGGTAGAAGCATTCAAATTTCAAGTGAATTTTGTGGTTCTAGATTGCGAGGTGGATTTTGAAGTGCCCATAATCCTGGGCAGACCGTTCCTTGCTACGGAACGCGCTTTGGTAGACTTTGAAAAAGGGCAGAAGAAGTTTCAGTTTAACAATAAAGAGATGACATTCAACATCTATAGATCCATGAAGCATAAAAATGAGCTTAACACAGTATTAGTGGTGGACCATGTCGATGAGGAGAGGCCAGAAGTGTCCATTGAGGAGAGGCTAGGTGTTGAAGCATTAGCGGTTGTGATCATGAATTTTGATTGCGATGGTATTGCGGAGTATGATAAACTAGTTGCTGCCCTTGATTATGGCATTTTCCCTGGTCGTCCACCTAGGAGGTTGCATTTGGATTTGAAAAATCGAGACACTCCACCTGCCAAACCATCAATAGATGAACCCACGAAATTGGAGCTAAAAGCTCTCCCATACCTTTTGCGGTATGCTTTCTTAGGCCCAAATGATACTTTGCATGTAATTATTGCGGCTGATTTAAATGCAGGTCAAGTAGAACGCTTGATCTCTGTGTTGAAGCAATACAAAAGGGCGATTGGATGGACAATTGCTGATATCATTGGCATTCCACCGGGAATTTGCTCTCAAAAAATTCAACTCATTCTGGATTGCAAACCAAGTGTCGAGCATCAGAGAAGGCTAAATCCACCAATGCAAGAAGTTGTGAAAAATGAAATCATCAAGTGGTTAGATGCTGGAGTAGTATACCCGATTGCCAATAGTAGCCGGGTGTGCCTTGTTCAATGCGTGCCTAAAAAAGGTGGAATCACTGTGGTTTCAAATGCAAAGAATGAGTTCATTCCAATGAGGCCAGTCACAGGATTGAGAGTCTGCATGGACTATTGCAAGCTGAACATGTGGACTAAAAAAGACTATTTTTCGATGCCATTCATGGACCAAATGTTAGATCGTCTTGCGAGTAAAGGATGGTACTACTTTTTGAATGGATACTCGGGCTACAACCAGATCTCTATAGCCCTAGAAGGCTAAGAGAAGACCACCTTCACTTGCCCTTATGGTACATTCGCCTTTAAAAGAATGCCATTCGTGTGGTGTAATGCACCATCAACTTTTCAGCATTGCATGATCATATTTTCTGACATGCTGGAGGACACTATCGAGGTATTTGTGGATGATTTTTCTATAGTGGGTTACTCGTTTGATGATTGCTTGGAAAACTTAGGTTATGTGCTGAAACGCTGTGAGGAGTGCAATCTTGTGCTCAACTGGGAACAGTGTCACCTCATGGTAAGAGAAGGTATAGTTCTGGTCCATAGAATCTCACAAAAAGGCATTGAGGTTGATAGAGCAAAAGTCGAGGTAAATGAAAAGTTGCCCCCACCCATCTTTGTAAAAAGTATTAGAAGTTTCCTCTGCCATGCAGGTTTCTATCGGAGGTTCATTAAAGACTTTTCAAACATTGCACACCCCTTTTGCAAGCTGCTTGAAAAGGAGACGAAGTTTGTCTTTGATGATGCTTGCTTGAAGGCCTTTGAGGAGTTGAAACAAAGGCTAATTTCTGCAAAAATAATTATCTCACCGGATTGGGGACAACCGTTTGAGTCATGTGTGATGCAAGCGGGGTGGCGCTTGGCATAGTATTTGGCCTAAGGTGAGAAAAAAAATTTCATCCTATATACTATGTGAGTAACACTTTAAATGTTGCCCAAAAGAACTACACTGTGACTGAACAAGAATTGTTGGTGTTGTCTTTGCATTTGAGAAGTTCCGATCCTATTTGTTGGGCGCTAAAAATATTGTGAATACAGACCATTCTATGTTGAGGTATCTCATGGCGAAGAAGGATGCCAAACCAAGGTTAATCCGATGGGTACTTTTGCTACAAGAATTTGACTTCGAGGTGCGAGATAGGAAGGGGACAGAAAATCAAGTGGTTGATCACTTGCCTAGATTAGAGGAAGAAGCTATGTTGAAGCTAAAAGATGGACTCAAAATTATTTATACATTCCAAGACGAACAGGTATTGGCTGCTTCTTTTGATCTTATTGTTTGGCTTGCAGATTTCTCCAATTACTTGGCAAGTGATGTGGTGCCATCAGACTTATCATTCCACCAAAGGAGGAAGTTCATGTCTGATGTGAAGGAGTTTTTCTTGGAAGAGCCCTATTTATTTTGTATGTGTGCTGATGGGATTATTCGTCGCTGTGTGCCTGAGGTAGAGATGATGAGTATATTGGAAGCCTGCCATTCATCTCCTGTTGGTGGTCATCATAGTGGGATCCGGACTGCTCATAAGATCCTGCAATGTGGGTATTATTGGCCTACAATTCACCAAGATGCCCATGACTTCGCCAAGGCCTGTGATCGATGCCTAAGAGAAGGAGGTATTTCAAGAAAGCAAGAACTTCCCCTAAACCCAATATTAGTCATTGAGCTCTTTAATGTGTGGGACCTTGATTTTATGGGTCCGTTTGTGAGCTCAAACGGGATAAAGTATATAGTCGTAGCGGTTGACTATGTGTCCAAATGGGTGGAAGATGTTGCGCTTTCCAACAATGAAGGTAAAAGCGTCACCACATTTTTGAAAAAGAATATCTTCTCCAGGTTTGGTACACCTAGGGAAATAATTAGCGACTGAGGTTCCCATTTTTTGTAATAAATTGTTCTAGGCATTGCTTGAGAAGTATGGTGTTCGTCACAATGTAGCAACACCTTATCATCCGCAGTCTAGTGGGCAAGTTGAAGTGTCCAATAGTGAAATCCAGAAAATCCATGCAAAGACTGTGAATGCGAACATAACTGATTCGTCAAGAAAGCTCGATGATGCTCTATAGGCTTATCTCACGCCATTCAAAACTCCCATAGGTATGTCCCCTTGCCAACATGTATTTGGGAAATCATGTCACTTACCTATAGACCTCGAGCATAAGGCGATGTGGGCACTCAAGAAGTTGAATCTGGATTGGGATGCTACATCAAGCCAAAGGTTGATGGAGTTGAACCAGATGGATGAGTTTCGCTTAAGAGCCTATGAAAGCTCAGCCTTGTACAAGGAAAAGATGAAGAAGTACCACGATCAAAAGATCAAAAAGCAAATTTTTTCTCTCGGTGATATGGTACTTCTATTCAACTCAAGGTTGCGGTTGTTTCCTAGCAAGCTCAAGTCAAAGTGGACGGGACCATCTTGAGTTGTCCAAGTATTTTCACATAGAGCAGTTGAACTCGAGAACAAGGAAGGAACCAAATTTAAAATAAATGGCCAGAGGATCAAACACTATATAGGCCATTCGGAGGAGGTCAACAAGTTGATTGAGCCATGAAATCTTGACGAAGTCTGAGTAGTAAAGAGAATCTCTGTCTTGCCGCGACGTTAAATCAAGCGCTACTTGGGAGGAAACCCAAGCTGTAACATCTAGGCAATTTAGGAGTTTTGGATGATTTTTATATAGTTTAGATTTCTCTTTTTTCTAGTTTTATGTGTTAGTCAGTCTTAGTATTGGCTAGATTAGGGTGAGTATAGGGTCCGTGTCTGAAAAGAGTCAAGAAAAGCTAAAAGGAAGTCCTAATGCTTGACACATGTTCAGGAAAGAAATAAAAATCTGGAGGAATTGGAAGTGTTGAAGTGTCTACGGGTTCCATTTACGAGTCGTCAATAAAACGACGGACCATAGATGGCGTCCGTAGATTTTAATGTCCTAAAGCAGCTGTAGCTTTAAGTCTATGGTTGTACAGTATCAACCGTACGTCATTCGATGAATCGTAGTCTGCAACCGTAGACCCCAGGTATGATTCGAAATTTCATCAAGTGTTGGGAGTAGTGACCGATATAAACTACGGCCCATATAACCATATACGACCCATAGACGGGAAATCATAGACTCTAACAGAGTCTTTAAAATCGACCCGACCAGTGAATTTACTTAATATAACCCCTCATTTTTTAAATTGTCCCTCTCTTTCATTTCTTCCCAACGATCATCTCCCCCTACACACCCCTTAAACTACCATACACCCCCCCAAAACAATCCGATCAGCCCCTCCACTCCCCCAAATCACCCTTTCAATCTTCTGTCCTCCACTATTTAAAATCCCCTTCTCCCATCTGTATCTCCCATTCCCCATGTATTCCCTTTTCTCTAAATTATAACTTTGCGGGTCCGGAGTCTTCTTATTGAGTGGTTATGGCGTATAGACATCTTAGCCAACTTCGAATTCTACTTAAGGTACTAAGTTCTAGTTTGTCATTTAATTTGAAGTTGAATTTGATAGTTGTACTTGACCTCGGGTAGTCTTTGTCTGTGCATATTGAGTCTACTCACTTTCAAACTACCCATGGGATGATGGTGTTGAGGGTGCGGTAAAATTTTTGCTCATGAACCTAATTGCGTCCTTGAAACCTTAGGAATGAAAGAATAACATGTTTATATGTTGAAATGCATATTAAAAAAGTAATTTAGATATAATACTTGTGCTTTCTGGTCATGTTTTCCTTTTAACTGACACTGTTATGGTCAACGACCATGACATATGGATCGTAGGGCAACCTACGGACCGTAGGTCACCTTCCGTCAGTCTGTAGTGCCCAACTATAGCCCAACTCATTTTTGACGGTTTGATCTACGGACCGTCGATCCTTGATGAACCATCCTGGCAGGCCGTCGTTTAAACTTCAGAAACTTAAAATTGGACTTCCTCATCTACGGTCGGGACTATGGTCCTTAAACCTTTATACAGGCCGAAACCCTTCCCGTAGGTACCAAAAACAGTCAGTGGTAGAATAAATTTTTCTTTTCTTTTCTTTTCTTTTCTGTTCTGTTCTTTTCTTTTCTGTTACACTTTCTTGCTTTGCCTTTGCATTGTGTAGTTACTAAGATGGCTTCACAGGTACCATCCACCGATGATCACTCATCAGTACAAACGAAAGGGCTCCGCAATATCACCTTCGGCCCGAAAAAGGCTTATTATTGATGAGGCATCTGACGATGAGCGGAGCAAGTCCAAATATGACCCACCTGGTTGATAGCTCTCCCAAGTCACCCCGGACGACTCGACAACAGACAAGAAAATTGGCTATAGTTCCGGTACCGAAGGGATCGACCTCTGGTGATAACAATACCACTTCCCACTCTGAAGAGGAAGTGTAGGGTTCGAGTAGGGGTGGGTACGACACTCCACATAGAGCTTCCCCTAGCCTGTAGCCTAGTTAGAGCCGGGGTATAACTCAGAGTCGAGGTCTGGTTCTGGCTCTGCTTCTGTTTCTTATTCAGGTTACACTGAAGACGGAGAGGAAGAACCTATTAGGGTTGCAGGTGAGCCCAACTTATGGTGTGTACGGGGTATGTTTCAAATTTATACGAAGGCAGCAACTTAGGGTTGCAAGCAAGCCCAACATAAACACACCCAGTAGATTGAAGAGGTGCGACGGGTCCTTACGGGCAGCCTCCACACCATTCCACACATCCTTGAGCTATTCAATCGACACATATGTGGTTGGATGTCTAGGAAGCTCAATAGATATAGTATGATCATGATGCGTGAGTTTTACGCATCCTATGCGGCCACGATGCAACAGAATCTGCCCAGAGGGCAAAGGCATTGGAGAAGACTCCGCTTCTTTCTACTCTAGTCCGGGATATTCCCATCGACATATCGAAGGCCACCCTCCGCCATTTTATTTACGGCCCCTCGCATACTCGGCTAATCAATACGGCTGAGTTTGACTATAGGATGCAGCTGGTCCGCAACAGAGCAGCAATACGGGACCCAGAGAAGAGTGAGTCACCACTTAGATGGGTGGCTGGTTATATTGCCGAGCAGGGGGTAAACACAAAGTGGGTCAGAGATATGACCCCTTCTATCACGAAGGCCCCATTGAACTTCGCGGCCAAGTTTTTGTTGTCTATTGTCCGCACCTGGTTGTCACCCACGATAGCGGACAACCAATTGACATGGGACTGTGCGGTGATGGTAGCGTGCTTGATGGCATGGCACGAGATTGATTTCACAAAAGTTATTATTGCAGAGATCCATGAGAGGCCGTTTCGGAAGGCTACAACTCCGCCTTTTCCCTACCTTATTTTTAGACAATGTCGCAAGTTGACTGTTCCAGTTAACTTTGCTGATTCATATGTTGAGGTAACTAAGATCGTGAATATTGGTCATATCAGAGATGAAGCTAACCCCACAGCACCACGCAGGGGTATTCAGATTGATTTGCTGCCCATGGGCGAGGCATTAGACCCTGAGCAGGATAATGCATATACTATTTCGGCTCCTACTATGGTGGCCCAAGGGTCTATCCCCCCGTCTGTAGCTTCAGGGTATACCGCGGGTACACCTTATGCTCCAACTTCTATAGGGTCGGCCTCGCTCCCGAATGCCCGAGTCTGCAGGTTAGAGGCTCAAATGGTGGCCCTATTACAGCATATCCAGCCTTGGATGCAAAAATCAGTGGAGGAGTCTTAGGCAAGGATCGAGCGGATGGTAGACGTGAATATACAAGCAATTAACCGTCGCATTGATGATTTCGAGAGCCGAATGATGGAGAGGTCCCAGCCTATGCCTACGGTAGACATTTTAGCCTTCCAGGCAGAGCTAGCTAGTCTCCACGTTGATTTGACTGCTTTGGCCGTGGTAGACACCGTTGTTGAGGCACCTGCCCTAGAGGTTGAGGCTGATGATATAGTTCGTCACGCACTATTTGGTGGTGCACCGCAGGCTGCTAATTTTGCACGTGCAGCGGGAAAGCGTGTTTGGACTGGAGATAACGCTGACATAGACTCAGAGGAGGCACGGCAAGACCACAAGAGAGAGAGATGGGCAAGACAAGATGCTCAGAGCCTATCCGCACAGGAGGAGCGACTCCGTCATGAGCGATTGCATGCTTTGGCTAGAGGAGCTTCTGGTTCGGGGCACACTACTGATGGTGCACCCCACATGATTACTGAGGATGGCACTGAGGGCATCTTGGGTAATGCTCCAGCAGGTTCTGGGCGATCGGAGCTACCTGCTTCTTGATTGTTCTTCAGTACATATGCGCCACAAGTTTGTCTCACCCGATGTTTTTACTTTTATATATGCATTGAGGGTATTGCTCGACCTTTTTATGTGGGGGTGATATGAATGGATTGTGAGTTGATGTGAAGTCTGAGTAATTGATACACACAATCCTTCCTTGGGGTTTTCTTTCCTGTGTTCTTTTTCCCTAAGGAACTATTTAATTTATGTTAAACCGGCATGCTTAGGATTGTAAATGTGTACAAGTAATCTGAAAGTAAAAGCATGATGGCATTAGAGTTGCAAATTGATATCCCTCAAAAAAAAATTATTTATTTATTCGTGCTATGACTGCGAATTTAATAAGTTGAATGTGTAGGATCTTTGTATGACATGATAAGTATCGATGTGACACTATGACTTAAGCTATAACATTAATCGGATTCATTGATGATTCAATAATTATAACAAGGTGCCATGTGAGTGTAAGGCTATTTGAATATTCATATGGTATGTGCTAATCTAGAACTTTCCCCGTTGGTCTTGCTAAGGTAATTTGAACTGGAAACGAGAAGATGATCATAGGCCATTATTGATATTTAGCCCACTTACGCCTAAAATGAACCAACAAAAAATATGTGAAATCTTTTCCTTTCGATCCAATTATTTGAGCCTAACAAATATCATTATTTCTATACACCCAATTCACCTTCCTTGAGAGTATTGTTAATCTTTGCTTTGGCCCTGGTCCCTCCGTGGACATCGTGCACCTCGACGTAGGCCAAAAGCCTTAGTTGAGGATGGCTACTGCAAAGTTACCTAAATTTTTTGCCTGGTCCTTTCTAGGATATTGTGTACCTCAACTGATACTAAACGTCTAAGTGAGGGTGGCTATTATGAAGGAAAGAAAGAAAGAAAGTGTATGAAAAGAGTTGTGTGTAGAGCAAAGAAAGCAAACTGAGTGAAACAACTGAAAATAGTGTGAGTAAACACAAAGAAAAGAGCAACAAAAATAATCAAATGCTTAAAGAAGAAGATGAAGAAATAGGTGAATCCAACAAGATGATCAAGTCAAAAGTCACACTCGAGCTTAAATGATTCATAAGAAGAAGGGCATAAAGCATGAAGATATGAAAAAGTGGTTGAAAAAGAGGGTAACGAGCCAAATGATATGTCAAGGAGGGGCAGAAAAGTCACTTAATGTCAAAATATACCACACCTGACGCTGAACTTACGTTACAAGTCAAGAAAGTCCTATTGTGATTCTAGCCAAAAGGTTTGGAATGCAAAAGAGGAGAAAATAAGGGCAAGCCTACGGTATTATGCACAAACTATATTGAATTTTTTCTGAGTGTGAGTGAATACTGAGTCCCTAACTAAAATGTCAAATTCTGTGTGAAAGGGGATTTCTTTATGGTAAGGGCACAAGTTTTATTATTGAAGAGTCCGTATCTTGGTGAATTGTTGTATATGTATGTAAAATGTGTCTACTGGTAGGTGGATGTCATGTATTGATCTGCATGAGCTAGCTTGTTGGGTTTATTAAAAGTTGCACTATGTTGAGACTAAATAAGGAGTAGGATATTTGAGAAAGTGTTGCGTGATTACTTGAAGTTCGGGTTGCTTATGTATATGCGTCGTTTAGAGTTTGTTGTGTCGCTTGAGGACAAGCCATGATTTTAAGTTGAGGGTGTTGATGTACCATTAATGTATGGTACTTTCGATGCATTAAAATTAGAATTTTGCATGTATCTTAAGTGTTTTGTTATTAGATATAATGGTATTTTTTGTTAATTTTACAGTAAATAGGTCATTAGAGCAGTTGGGGAGAAAAATGTTGCAGCGTGGAATTTTTGTGATGTACGTGATGATCTACAAGCTGTCAGTGCATGGACTAGCCGTAGGATGAATTCGTGGGTTCAGGTGCTTGAAGATTTGGCTAATATGGAACGACGGACTAGGATAACGAGCCGTAGATAACTTTAGAGAGGGTCAACTACAATACTTGGTTTATGAAAGAGCAGGACGGCCCGTACAAAGGCCTACGAGCCGTAGATCAGGCCCGCAGAAAGTAACCTCAGGATTTTTACCAATTGTTGGATGACGGTGGGAACCTACGAGCAGTAGGTAGGACTACGAGCCGTACGTCACCAACTGTAGACGACTCTGTCTAGGCCAAATTTCCTTAGTTTTCCTTTTCTTATTTTCTATAAATACCAGATGTAAATTTTGTTTTTGTGTTGTTGAAAAAGTTTTGAATCTTTTGCTTTTACTTCGGTAATTATTTTGCAACTTTTGTGGAATAAATTCTTGAAGTTTGGAATATAAAGTTTGCTTTTACTTTTCAATTCAAGAGTGTGGATTTCATCTATCATCATTGTAAGTTCATAAATTATTCTGCAAACCCTAACTTGAGTTGTGAACCCTGAAACATGAGTAGCTAAATCCACAACTAGGGTTGAGGGAACCATGAGTAATTCACGAAAGTAAAATTAATAGTGTTGTAATTCTTGATGGGTGTTTATGCATGTATTTGTTAATCTCTTCAGTTTGAATGCTTTTTAACAGTGGCCAACGTTAGAACTCGCCTTATTCCTACTTGCCGAACCAAGGAAGGAACGAATGGAAAAGAAATTAAACAACAGAGATTTAGCATTGATTTAATCTTCTATCTAATATCCTGAACCACATACACAGAGGGCTAATCTGGGTCAAAGGTAATGGTTAGTAAATCGACACACATAGACGGATCAAGTTGCATAGTGAAATTCCCTATTTGGAGGAGCAATCACTTAGGGATACCTAACTTATCGACTATGCATGTTAAACACTATAGAGAGTTACCATTATTAGGTTTACTGAGTTAAGAGCTTGTGGGAAACATGTACCCTAGTTTCATTCTTATATTGACATCACAAATTTGCAAACTTTGTTATCTATTTACTTGTTTTGATAAACATCGAGAAATCATAATTTTAGTTTTATTTATTTCCCCCCTTTTCAGAGATAAATTGACAAAACATATAATTAACAATAAATTAGGCTATGTCTGAACCATATTCCTCGTGGGAACGACCCTAACCTTTGTTAGGTTCTTTATTTGACAACGACCTCTTATACTTCTTTAGGGAGGTGTAATTTGGGCGTCTCAATAACTCATGAAATCTAGCCTCGTACTCAGATACCTTCATAAAACCCTGCTCTAACCTCGAGAACTCATCACAAAGATGATCTCTGACGCTCCGTGGGATAAATCTAGCAAAGAAGGCCTCGGAAAATTCTGTCCATGTCACCAGCGGTGACCCAGCTAGCCTGGTCTTCATCAAAGAGCGCCATCACTGTCTGGCCAGTCCATCCAACTAATAGGGAGTGAAGTCGGCTCCTCTAATCTCCAATAATCCCAGAGCCTGTAATTGCTCCCAGTAGGATGTAATGAACTCATGGGTGTCCTCCTCAACAGCCACAAAAATCCTCGTCGGTGCCAATCGCAGAAACACCCCAAGCATCTTCTGCTCCCTCAATGGCATGACCCTATCTAAGACATCTGGTTGAACGGCGGTCGGTGCTGGCGGCAGTAGAACCTCTAAGGCAGCTGGTGCAAGCTGACCCTACAGTGCTGGAGATGGCTCAAGAACTGGTGCTGGAGCCTGCTGCTGCTGCTTATACCCCCTATCGCTACCACAATATGCGCAAGCATAACCTTAAGGTCAGGGGCGGCAGTTGGTGCGAGCATTGGCTGGGCAGGTCCGTGCCCCACCGGCTGAGGAGGAATTTGGTTAATCTTAGGCTCCGCCTCCAGCTTCGGAGTCCTCACTCTATCTCAGGCTGGTACCGCAGCCCTATCCCAACCTCGGGGTCGGCCTGTACCCCTAATAGGGGCTCTATCTGTGGGCCCGGGGGCATCACCCTTAGTTGTTCTACAGCGCATGTGAGACATCCTTTGACAGAGTGAAACAAGTAAGATTTCATCAAACGAATCAAACAACAGCGCACGAAAATGATACAAAATAGGAAAACCTCCTAAGGATATACTATAGCCTCCCGAAGATAAGTCACAAACATCTTCGCGCCAATCTGCAAGACTCTACTAGATTCTAGCTCTATACAAGTGAGACTGACAAACCTGGGGCTCTGATACCAACTTGTCAAGACCTAATTCCTAAACTCATGATGGCGCCTACCAACCTGCCAGTAGGCAAGCCAAACCCTATCCCGGAACGTAACAGTAATGGGGCTGAGGGTCTAAACTAACCTCAACTAAAAAGAAGCATAACTAAGGAACACATAAAGGAACGGTGGAGGTGAACCCAAACTATATACAAACAAATGATACCTCTCAGAACCTGAAAGTCACAAGTACAGAGCTACAAAAAGTGTACAAGTCCCAAAAGTAAACCACAAAAACCAGACTGTCTCAAAGGCGAAAGACAAGAAAAAATATATACAGAAGGAGACAGGTAATCCCAGAACGCCAAGTGGTCACCCTTGCCTCCAAAACAGACTGCAGCAGGCTCAAAGTCTACATTGATAACTGGTGCTCGGACCTGCATCACAAAAATAGATGCAGAGTGTAACATGAGTACCAATACAAAAGGTACCCAGTAGGGATTATAGGCTGACTGAGCAAGAAAGGCAAAAACAGACCGAATGAATAGAATCTTCAATCACATAGGTCAAAGAAAGTAAGCACATTACTGGCCGATAGCAAATCTAGGAATACCTAACACTACAAGAAAGCGGCCTAAAAGGAAGGGAAATCTTGTCCCTAAAAGTTAAAATCTGGTCCCACAAGTTCAATTACGAAGGGAAATAACCGGTCGCCACCCGTCCTTGTTGACTCGGACACTAAATGTCAATAGCGACGTGTTCAACCTACTGGTCGTAAACTCCATTTAGGGGCCAGTAAAATATATGGTCGCAATATACAGTTAGGAACTACATATCTCGTCCTAATAGATGGATTTATATCCTGGGGAAAAATTGAATTTTCGATCGCTAAAACATTTCGACCAGCAATTAACTTATCCTAGATTATCTTTAAGGACCAACATTTAACTTGTCCTAGATTATCTTAAAGGAACAAAAACTTACTCGTCCTAGAATATCTTTTAGAGACAAGTAACATTTCTTGTCTAGAATATCCTTTAGGGACGAGTAACATTTATGGTCTCTAATTGAAAGCAACGATCCAAGCTTTATATCACAAAAAAGTGATTTTCATCCGAAAAAAAAAATCAAATCGCTACAGAAAACCATAATACAAAATATCAATATATATATAGGGAGAGTGTTATTAATTACAAAAAATGGTTAATATCCCATAATCAATGTTAGTTTCAATATTTGCTCAGCACCTTAACAAAAACTTAGGTAGTGTCTTGAGCTAGACTATGATATATATGAAGTTCTTGTGCATCTTGACTTGTACAACTTCAATCTTCAAAATCTGTAAGTAAAAAATAACATTTATGGTCTCTAATTGAAAGCAACGATACAAGCTTTATATCACAAAAAAGTGATTTTCATCCAAAAAAAAAATCAAATCGCTACAGAAAACCATAATACAAAATATCAATATATATATAGGGAGAGTGTTATTAATTACAAAAAAATGGTTAATATCCCATAATCAATGTTAGTTTCAATATTTGCTCAGCACCTTAACAAAAACTTAGGTAGTGTCTTGAGCTAGACTATGATATATATGAAGTTCTTGTGCATCTTGACTTGTACAACTTCAATCTTCAAAATCTGTAAGTAAAAAATTTTGAAAAGAGGGTAAAAAACTATTGGTGTAATACAAACAACAACACCATAAATACCTAGTTGGACATACTACAGAAAGCCTCCAACATCCAATTCGGAACAGAATTTTCTTTTAAAAGATACAGAACAATGCAAGAATCACATAGCGGTAGTGTTTAAAACATCCTCTACCAATTAGTAACCAATTGAACATCAAAATCACAACTCCCATGGTGAATAATATGGCATATTCACATGGAAACACTCATGATTCTAGACTAAAAATACAACAAACTAGTAAGTAGTAATTGTCAACTTATAGTAATTATAGGATGCAACAATCTGCAACAAACCTGTAGCAGGCAACCTACTACGAGATAACAAATCTTTTGCGGGCTTTGTTACGATTAAGTTAATTTCAGACAATAACAAGCGCAACATATACCAACAGATAACTAAACTGAGAGATTTGATTTCAACTATTGAAAGCTTTAGTTCCAAACTCCAGAGAAAAGCATTAAACAAGACATCAATCAAAACTTGACACCACAAAACAGATTTCATGTAGGCCATCCAACTTCTCTTACATAGTTTTTATCTTTCATAATACTTGTTCAACATAAAAGGAATCAAGTTAAATATCATTTATTTTAATCTATAAATTCAGAGTGAATGAAAGGTATACAAATAACATGCATATTAGAAGTTTTTGGTATAATAACATATGTAAATTTTACACAAAAAATAATTAAGCAGCTTACCCCAGAAGCAATCTAATTTCAATCAGGTATTAGCCAAAAACATCAACAAAGTTGCGAGAATACAAGAGCACTTAATTAGACAAACTTTGGATGCATATACCAAGAAGTATGGGTGCTTAGTGAAAGAACTGAAGTTTGTAACAATTATTGTTGCCTTTTAGTTTAATTTTTTCTTCTTCACAAAATGCAATCAAGATTGAGAGCACACACTAGATGCCAACAAAAGTTGAAAGCTAATCAAAGTTTTTAATGGGTTTATGAGGATGTACAAGCCTCTAGTGTTTGAGATAGCACACTAGACACCAACGAAAATATTCCCTCTTATTGTTTTTTCAAAATTTGACCGTGCCTAATGTGAAAGTATCATTTCATGGTTCTCCCCTGTTTATTTTAATTAAAGTGACAGTGCCATTTCAATGCATCAGGTTCTCCCCTGTTTATTTTAATTAATGTGACAGTGCCATTTCAATGCATCAGGTTCTCTCCTATTTATTTTATTTAATGTATCAGGTTCTTCCCTAGATAAAAAAGTTCTAGAACAAATATTCATCAATGAAATTTAGAATTATAAACACTCATCTTTAAGGATGTGGGAAAATTCTTTATAAAAGGAAAAAGGATGCCGATAGATCAAAAGATAGACCAAAAATATGACAATTTGTTACGTCGGTTGGGACTTTGAATAGGATGATAGGTTATCCACATAGCAGTACTTATAAACACACAAGCATCCAATCTGAAAAGACTTCAAAACCAACAAAAAGACTTCAAAACCAACATAATAGTAATAATGTTTTTTGACTTCTTTTTTCTTTCAATTTAGCACTAACAAAAACTAGTCATACGTACTACACATATGTACAGTAGATCTCAAAGAAATAGCTGCACAGAAAAAATTCAATTATGCATTACGAGATGTTATGCATCACTGATATAACATGATATCGACCTTAGTCATGACATCTTTGGAACTGGGATTAATTTTCCGACAGTAACAGTTTTTAATAGGACAAGAACTTCAATTGCTACCTAAAAGAGCCAAAATAAGAATGCTAACTATATTTATCTTAACCAGAATACCAACTATACATTCCTGAAGTGAAATGCTGACTCTACCTCGAAAGTTGAAAGCTCATCCAAGTCTTTAATCGGTTTATGAGGATGTACAGTCCTCCAGTGTTTGATATAGCACACTAGATACCAATAAAAATATTCCCTCCTATTGTTTTCTCAAAATGTGACTGTGCCTAATGTAAAAGTGTCATTTCATGGTTCTCCCCTGTTTATTTTAATTAATGTGACAGTGCCATTTCAATGCATCATGTTCTCCCCTGTTTTTTGACTTCTTTTTTCTTCAAATTCTGCACTAACAAAAACTAGTCATACGTACTACACATATGTACAGTAGATCGCAAAGAAACAACTGCAGAGAAGGAATTCAATTATGCATTACTAAAATATAACATGATGAAGACCTTAACCACGAGGTCTTTGTAACTGGAATCAATTTTCCAACAGCAACAATTTTTAATAGGACAACAACTTCAATTGCTACCTAAAACTGGATGTAATGAAAACTGAAAAGAGACAGTGGAGTTACTAACTTGGTTAGCAGAAAAAAGATTGGTTATTCAGTTGAAACAGACGATGTCGTTGGTGGGACATGGGATTTTTGAGCAGCGAAGAATTCTTTCATTTACATTATCTCTCTCACTCATCTTCTAAGGTAGACAAACGATCATTTAAGGATTTGTTTTCCTCATTCAAGGATTTGTTTTCTTCATTCAAGGATTTGTTATCCTCTCAAGTTAAACGTAGCGCAGATAATAATTCAGTCTTTGAGGAAGCTCCACCTTTCAAGTCTTTTGCCTTTATTCCACCCCCAAATCAAAATACATGACTATGAGTTTGCAGTCCGCAATATTGTTCAACAATCGCTATGGTAGGTAGAGAAGGATCTGCTTGAACCATTTCTTCCAACTGAGCCTACAAAATACATAAAATAACATTTTCTATTAGAACATATAACAATTTAAAATAATTAACATATTCATTTTATCAAACTCACATGTTTTTTTATTGCTTCAGGTTCAACAAGCTTGTTATCCTTTTTATAAGTCTGAAATAAAATAGTTGCCAAATCTGGTGGATTACCATCTTTCCCGCCCTTTACATCAAAGTCAAACATGTCAAATAACACACACTTCGTAAATATTTCATATAGGAAAATAGTGTCATGTTCAATACCATTTGATAGATAATCTCTCGAATAAGTTTGCTACCAATATGATGAAGCATCTTCAACTTATATCGATTTATTGCATTCCTGCTACTTCTTGCCTGTTTTTGCGAAACAATATTCTTAATAAGGAAAATGCACAAGAAAGGTATTTTATCGGTATTTTATCGATGAAGTCTCATTACTGAAATTTAAACTCTATTCAGACAATGGAAATGAAATGGCCTTAGAATCTAATTTGGAAAATCAAGATTTCTCACAAGGTCTCGAGTTTCACTTGGTTGGAATGTAGGAAAGTATGTTTAACCAATGAAGTGTTATAAAAAAAGGTATACAGATTTTCTTAGCAGGCATACTTGAAAACTTTCAGAAGCAAATTGTTCCCTTACTAACCATTCCCATTCCTTTTTGTCTACTCCCCATGGGATATTCTTAATAGATTGTTGAATTGGCTTATCCTTCACATATTTTGCATGCTAGTGTTCCCTCCATTTTTTCAATAACTCATTCATCCATCCCAAGATGTGATCACGATGATCATTCATTTCAACACCCTCAAATTTGTTCTACAATAATCGAAGCATGAGTTGGGTTATTACCAAGAAAGAGGTTTCAAAAAAGGACAACAAAATGAAAAACAACACTGCTTCTAGTAGAATAAGCAGAGCTTTAGTTAATGAAAGATTTTAATCAAGTTTACATTTGTTACCTCAACGGATGCCCACATGTGATTCAACTTTTCTTGCTTAATATCATACCACGATGATACTCCCAATGGACAAGTATTACGGTCATGAACAATTTTTCCCAAATGCCTTGAAAACAGGTTGCTATTTGTTCCAACCGTTCGATTATTATAAAAAGTTAGTTTCAACTTTTGCCCTTTTTCAAGTGAAGAAACTTCTTTGCACTTGTTGCTCCCTCTATTTTTTTTTACCTTTGTAGGATTAGATGAACCTAAAGTAGAATAATTTACTAAAAATCATAGCAATCAAATTCAATCTTACAAATTAATAACATATGGATTCAAAATAAAATACCCTTTTCAGCTGTTTGAGAGTGTTTCATAACTTCACCACTAGATGGAGGCAATTAAATATTGACTTGCATATCCTCTTTCTTAAGAACCAATTTTTCGTTTGTTTGCATTTTTTGACTAGAAGACATGGTAGAATTTGATCTTATGCTTTTAGGAGGAGTTCGCATTTGTTGATTAGCAGAAAGAGCACTCGTTATGAAAGATCCCACCTCATATTCAGAAACTCCTAAAGAGGAGCTCAAAGACCTAGGTCTTTGCTCTGGTCCCTTTCCTATAGCCCTTGGACCCAATAAAAAGTAGCTTATATTAGAGTAAAATTAACTCTATAAAGGACAGGATGCAACACAAGTACACACAAGGAAAATTAACTCTTTGGAAGGATGTTGCATATGAATAATCACCTAGAAGACACTAACAATATTAGAGAGGATAGTAATGTACAAAGAATCAAAGAGAGCAGATAGATGTCAAAGTTTTTGATTCTTTTGCGGCCTTTTCTTCATCACATTCGTAAAACTTCATATTTGTAGGCCTTTATATAGTTAATGATAATACTCTTATTTTTTGCGAAATAAAAACTTCATCCAAAAAATTGAAAACATAGCAGATTTGCAAAAAAAAAAAAAACATATTTGAAAAAATCTTACTTGATTCAACTTCTTTGGTGTATTGCTCGACTTGCTTAGTAGATGCAGGAGCTGGATTATTACTTTGCAAGTTCTCTTTCTCAAGAGCCATGGAGTTCTTATGTATCGTTTTCATTCCTTGACTTGTAGACAAAGTAAGGTTTTTAAGTCCTTGTCCTAGACCCTCCCTTATAGAACCTGCAGAAAACAAATCATATTAATACTTTAGCAAAGTCTTTTGGAGAACGAGAAGCTGAAAAAAATGACAAGTGATCGCAGTGAAGATTAAATTGTAAAACAAAAAAAAAGAGAAGAATGGAAAATCTAAGAAAGAAATACAAAGCAAAGAAAAATTAGATTTCAGCCATGTTTAGAATTCAAACTTTGTAGTTATAGAACTCAAAAAAAACTTATGCGTGACAATCCTATAATCTCTAAAAGACTTACAAAGAGAATTAAACAAGAATACATCAACAACAATAACTATGACCTCAATACCAAACAACTATATCCCGCAACATCTCCATTTCAATCAACCCCAATTCCAATAGCTGCTAAACTTGTTGATGACTTAAAATACAGAGGAGATGATGGTTGAACCAGAAAGAGCAATTTTTATGGATGAGATATCAATCGATGTAGACTGTTCAACAACTATAAGATTGTCAATTCAATTAGGCAGTCAATCCACATTCTTCAAGGAACTACTGTAATGTCAATTTTTCAGTCTGCACCAGAAACTTATGAATTGTTTGATGGTATTATTCTTCTATCAAATGGGAAAATCTTGTACCATGGTCTCCAAGAAAATGTACTTGAGTTCTTCGAGTACATTGGCTTTTACAACCTGTTATAGAATTAACCAATGTCCTACTCATCATAGCATACTTGAACAATAAGGCATGTCCATAACTTCATATATGGAAATATATTCGTTACATGACGTAAATTCAAAGTATAGATGACTCTAATACTATTATCTATCTCTTTGGCGACCATTTTCTGGAATGTTAAACACAAAAAGGAACCAGAAAATTTGGAAACAAAATTCTTCAATTTGACCTAGCTATACTAGTTGGAACATTACAGTAGCCTTAATCAGATCTATATAAAATTAGATTTAGTCTGAATCTATACAAAATGATCTATTAAAGTAAATTAAAAATAGTATATTTAAAATATCTTACCCGTTTCAATTTCTTGAATGTACTGTTTAACCATATCACTAGATTGAAAACCCAAAATCTTAGTTTTCATGCTTCCTTTCTCACCCAAAGATTTAAGCCCTCGTCCTCGTCCCTTTCCAATAGCACCTGGCGCAACAAATGTATATCTGATAGTACTCTTCATAGATGAACCGTCCTCATTTTCAGTCTTCAATAGTTTCATCTTGAACCTGCAAAAAGAGTCAACATAATAAATAATAAGAAAAAATGTGTGACAATATAGTAATAAAAGAAATCGTTCCATCGTAATTTGCAACAGTGAATATATTAATTCATAAAAATATACTTCACCTCATTAGTTCTTTTTCGTTTCTTTTGTGTAGGACTTTCTAACTCTACAACATCATCATTCATTTGTTCCACAATCTCATAAGAATCACGAGATTGACTCTTCCTCACTACTTGCAAAGTTTTGTAGGAATTATCATTAGCATAAAATACTTGAGATGCTTGGTCCGCAAAAACAAACAACTCATTTGTTTTTGAAAATCTACCCGGATTAACACAACAAAATCATACTCATCTGATTTAACGCCTTTTATTTCATCATACACATCAAACCAATTACATCGAAATAAAGTCACTCTTCTATCCATGATAAATTACAACTCAATCACATCGGTTAAAACTCCATAGTAATCAAGGTTCCCACTATCTTTATCATTCTCACCCAATACAGCAACACCACAATTTTGAGTCTTTAACTTTTTATCATAATCTTCTACATGGAATCTATATCCATTAACAATGTAACCATTAGAACGTGTCAAATATTAGGTAGGACCACGTGAAAGTAAGAGCAAATCTTCCGTGATGCGACTATCATCTCCTTCATGCAATTGTGTGACCTATCATTAAGAGTACATTGAATACTTTAGAATGAGTATTACAATTAAAATATCAAATTTTATATTCATGTATTACTCGCCCTATCTTTAAACCATTCAATAAATTGTCCTTTCCATTCTTCGTCAGACAAGTGTCGAGCATTCTCATGAGTTTGTGCAAACTCTCTACAAAATTGAAATTAACCATAAATCTTAGATAGAAAATAAGTTGTCCTAAAGGAAAATAATACTAATGAGACAATATGAAAGAATTCTCCATACTCGAGATATGGTAATAATTCATCACAATTCTTTAATATGTATATATGTGCTAGTTCTAATTCATCTGCTTCAAGCTCAAATGGATTTTTAGCTCCAAGAACTTTTCCCGACTAACAAAACAGTGATAAACCTCCAGTAGATTGTTTTGAACCTCCATCATCATTTCTTTCTGACTGATTGAATTTTGTGTCAATTCTATGTAGATACCTTGAACATAAAGTCATACATTCATTTGCAATGTAGCCCTCTGCAATACAACCTTATGGGCATGCCCTATTACCAATGAGAGATTTCAAAAATTATAACCACCATTCCACGAGATACATCCATCGATAATGAATCGGTCCAGCAATCTTAGCTTCAGTAGATAAATGAACAGGTAAGTGAACCATGACATCAAAAAATGAAAGAGGGAAGACCTTTTCTAACTTGCAAAGTGTTATGGGAAATTGCGTTTCAATATGTTCCAAGTTATCAATTTTCAATTCCTTTGATCCAAGAACACTTAAAAATATGGATAATTCCATAAGCGGCTCACACACTTCTTTGGACAACATACCACGAATTGCAAGAGGGAGTAGATGTTGGAGAAGAACATGACAATCATGACTTTTCAAACAAGAAATCTTGTGATCTTTTAGGTTCACACATTGAGAAATAGTAGATGAAAATCCATCAAGAACCTTTAGATTCTTTAAGAAAAGGCATAATTTGTGCTTATCTTCACGAGACAATGTGTAGCATGCAGTTGGAACTTCAATTTGTTTCCCATTTTGGATTGGGTGCAATTCCGGCCTAATGTTCATTTCTTGCAAGTCTAATCGAGTTTTAATTGTGTCCTTGGTCTTTCCCTTGACATTCATGATTGTCCCCATAATGTTATCACATATGTTTTTTTCACTAAGCATAACATCCAAATTAAGTCGCAACAAGAGACACTTCCAATATGGAAGTTCAAAAAAGATACTTTTCTTGTTCCAATTATCCTTTCGATTTTCATGTGATATCTTCTTCCTTTTCTTTGTATCCCTTTATAACAATAGCCCTTCAAGATCTTGCACTTTATTAAGTATCTCACTACTGGAATGCATTTTTGGTGGGGGTCTTTGGTCATTTGTACCATCAAATGACTTCATCTCATTCCTCCATTTGTGATTATGAGGAAGATAACGTTGATGACCCATGAAACATTGTTTCTTGCTATTAGCCAATCGTGTTGAGGAAGTGTCTATATTGCAACATGGACATGCCAATTGTCCTTTTGTACTCCATCCAGATAAATTTCAATATGCTAGAAAGTCATTGATGGTTCATAACAAAGAAGCATGCTAATTAAAATTCTATCTAGCTAATGCATCATATGTCTCAATACCAACCTCCCACAATTCCTTCAACTCCTCTATTAAAGGCTGAAGATATGTATCAATTGCATCTCCAGGACTATTTGGACCAGGAATAAGCATTGACAAATAAAATTTTTTTGTTTCATACACAACCAAGGTGGTAAATTATAAGGAATAAGAACCACAGGCCAAATGCTATGTGAGGTTTTTGAATTCCGGAATGGTTGAAATTCATCACTAGGAAGTCCAAGTTGAACATTACGAGGCTTGGCCGCAAATGAAGGATGAAGTTTATCAAATGACTTCCATGCTATTGAATCAGGTGGGTGCCTCATTATTCCATCATCAACACTTTTATCCTTATGCCATGTCATAAGAATAGATGTGTTTGTAGACATAAACAACCTCTGATGTCTAGGCTTTAAAAGAAATTAGCATAAACTCTTTGATGAAATTTTTTTAGCTTTCTTATTCCTTGTTTCCCCGCTATGTGTATCTATTTTCCATCTGGACGCCCCACAAACTTTGCAAGAATCAAGTAGGCTATCCTCCTTCCAATATAACGTGCAATCCTTTGTACTTGCATCAATTTTGTTATATGAAAGCCCAAGTTCTTGAATTATGTTCTTTGCCTCATAATATGAGTTTGGCAAATTGGCGTCTTCAGGCAACAACTCCTCTTTTAACATTTCCAATAACATTGTAAATGACGCATTACTTCAACGATCCATACTTTTGATGTGAAGCAATTTAATCAAAGAGGAAAGCGTTGAAGCTTTTGAATTTTCATATAGTGGCAGCTCAAAATCCTTCAATAGGTTGTAAAAATTTTTTGCTTCATCATTTGGTTCCTCCTCACGTAAATCGTCACAATCAGTGTGTATAGTTCCTCCACCAAGATTAGGATATAAATCTCTCAACAATTCCTCCACTTCATCCTCACTCTCAAATTCTTCTACTGCATCACCATCTTAATCTTCAGATTCAGATTCTGACAATGGCTCACCAAAACGTTCCCCATGATGATACCAAAGAGTATAATTCTAAATTATTCCATATACTAGCAAATGCGTCTCGACTGTTTTACGAGTTCCTAAAGTTGTATTGGAACAGTTTACACATGGACATCGTATTTCATATTCTTCTCCTGTTTTTTGAAAAGCATAATACAAAAATGTTGGCACACCAAGTAAGTAGGTTTCATCAAGCCGATTGTCAACAACTTGCATCCATTGTTTACTAGGAGCCATAACCTTAAAAAGTACACAAAAATTAGAATAAAAAAGATAATGGATAAGAAAATACTAAGATACACACAACTAGTTCCAATCAGATCCACAAAAATTCTCTCGGTAAGAACCAAAAGAACAAGACCTCATGGACTGATTTTTTATCCTCAATAATATTTTAAGTTGTTGGTGGAATAACCAAGCTAAAAGTTTGTATCTTTGTCCATTTTGAAAAGTCTGATTAAGTTTCTCTTCTTCCAATTGCTGTTGCTAATTTGTATAAAAAAAGAAGAAGTTATTTACCACTATTATTATATATACACACTTGCAAACTGATCGACAGAATACATTCTACTCTTTTTTTCAAACTTTCTTAAAGTTAAGTATTACCCATGATCAATAAGGTCATCAAAAAGGACTCAACTTTGAAAGTATATATGTTCTTATTCATAGACAAGGCAGAAATCAGAATGCTCTGAACAAATGTGATTATACAAGAGCTCTTGCATATCTAGTTCCTATCAATGGAAGGAAATACAATATAATGTTATTATTTACCATGAAAAGGCTAAAGCTTGTGTTAAATTGGAGGCAAGTCTATAGGATTAAGCCTCTAACAGGTGTGGTTAAGGCATACACAGATTGTAGTTTCAATACTAATAAATGAAAAAAATGGCATTGGAGATGTTATCAAAAGGGCAGAAGTAATAAAGCTAAAATGGCTACCAATGGTAGTGAAGAATGCATTGATAGTCTATAATTAGAATTAAATAATACCCATTATTGTAATTTTAACTAATCAATCCAAAAAATCACTTAGGAAATAGACTTAAACGAAAGGACTACATTAATACCCCATTATTGTGAATAGGTATGATTTATATACAGTAAAACAAAGTCATTCCGGATTGAAATGATAGGTTCTTCAATAATTCTACTTCAACCTATAATTCCACCATAACCAAATCAGTCTTTCACATCTGTATTTTATACTTGGAGTTTCTAATAATTACTTGTAACCAAGAAGATGAGTCATTCAATTACAAGTCATATACAAGTATATGTCTATATTTCTCATGTATATGGCTCGCAAAATCTCAACACCCAATAATTTTTGCACTTATTGTACAGATGAAATCATTAACCTATTTAACGTTAAAAAGAGGAAGAAGAAGTAACTTGAATACACAAGAAAAAAACGCCATCAATATAGCTTATGGAAGAAACACAACAACTTCATTGGAAGATGAACCCACCTGAAATTTTGTCTCAAGCAAATCTGCGATAGAATTTTGTTTCGAGCAGAGCAGCAACAACACGAGGAAGAAGAAGAAACCTTTATCAAATTAATGGAAGAGCGTCCTTGAGATTAGGGCAGACAACAGCAACACAAAGAAGAAGACCTCTATCGATTTAAATGGAGAGCATCGTTGAGATTAGGGCAGAGCACATTGAGATGCAGTGGTGATCTGAAGAGATTAGGGCAACTTTTAGGATGACCTTCTATTCTGAGAAAGTAGATACTCTTTTTCTTTTTACTTTCAATAGATATTTTCAGCGCCTAAATTTTTGTTAAAATAAAAGCTTTTATATGGTGGAAAAATCTCCTGCTCAAGCCTCCATGCCTCTAATTACATTTTGGGACTAGTTAGTAAGTTCTTTAAGGACCGGATTTAATACCCTCATAATAAACTATAACAATAAGGACCGAAATATAATGTCTTCCTAATAGAGATACTTTTAGAGACAAGAATATAGACTCTTCCTTTAACGTTGGTCTTAATTAAGGCTTTTTTTTTGTGTACCTAAACCTAACTGGCCCCCCCATAAGAACTAGAAGGTACACTCAAACACAAACAAACAAAACCTGAACAGACCCCCATAAGTTTGACAAGTACACGAAAAAGCTAAATCTACGAGACCAAAAGAAAAGCCCAACTACGAAATGAAAGCACCAACCAACTCAACCGAAATAATCAGCCAACTCAACCCAGTCAACGGTCTGACTTCCACATTGGGTTGCCCAGCCAGATAGCAACTACCGGAGGCCCTGCCCTAGCAAACAAAGTGCCAAGGGGGCATAACGACTCCTCCAATGGCCCTAACATCCAATCGCCCAATCAGCTAACACACCGGGGGCCCTGTCTAGGCTTAGACGAGTGCGCGGGATGTGTGAAATCCAAAGAATACCTCAATAACCCATATCCAACAACCCGGCCGGCTAACACTCTAGGGGCCTGTTCCAGAGAGACCAGTGAGCCAGCTAACACTCCGAGGGCCCTGTCCCAACTAGACGAGTGCACGGGGCATAACAACTCCGTAGAGGATCTCGAATACAAAACCAATGTGGATTGCCGTCCACCAACAACCACATCACCACTGAATCGATCTCGAAATACCTAAAATCTCAGGAAAACACCATGGCTCTGACGACACATCGGGACTATAGAAAAGCGGAGAGAAGCTTGAAGATCACATAATACAAAGCCAAAGCTAGGCTCATGCTATCAGACCCAAGTCTGCTGTATCGGTCTACAAGGACCTAGTCCATCCTAATCAACGTCGGATACATACAAAAGTCAAACAGGTGCATGGGTCTAAGGAAAAATTAACCTAACCTAGACTAAGGCTAGTAACATGCTCCAACATAAATAAACAACCAACCAGTAAACCACATGCATCAACACACAAACTACCCCTCCGACAGCATGATACTGCCCCAAAATAGCCCGAAAAGAAAGCCTTAAACAAGATTTCTGAGAAGAAGAGAAGATATACTAGAACCCCACCCCAGATTCACACAAATCAACATGCGTTCACATAATCCATTTCAATCTAAAAGGTTGTAACCTACAACAAGGCCAACCGCGCGCGCTCCAAATCACTCCGCTAGAGCTTTTTCCTGCCGAAAGTCCTCAGATAGCTGCCACACTATCAAAAATTTAATCACAGTGTCAGAACAGTCATTTAGACAATAAAATCATCAAAATAGAAGATAGACCAATTTAGGAGTCAAAATCAAAAAATGTGGGACCCGCTTAAGAAATTCTTGAATTGACTTTGTGAAAAGTTCCTAAACCCTCCCCCAAACTTATGTTACAAAACATAACACAATTCGGGGTTCGAAACAACCGACAACTCTAACAAACAAAACATGCAAAAAATTACACTTCATGCTTGGGGTAGCCACTTATGCCTCAAATTTACAAGAATCGAAGGTCACCCAATTCTATCCGAACCAACACCCAGAAATCCTTCGCAATTTAGAACACCTGGGACTTCGAATCACCAAAAACCGACTTAAAATGAAAGGAGATATCAATTTTAGAACTTGCAATCATCACTAAGCATGATTGCCCTCTCTATATATTGCCAGCCATGCAGACCTCTACGAACACGACCAGAGGCCCTCGTACACGGTGGGAACACAAGCACACCTCCAAGAACACGGCCAAAGACCTGCAAACATGGAGGGAGAAAAACAAACCTTTGCTAATGTGGCCAGGGGCCCATGAACGTTGAAGGAAAGAATCCACACCTCCGCGAACGCGAAGAGAAAGATTCTTCAGACCTCCACGAACGCAGAGCCCTATCCGTGAACGTGGAGAAAAAAGACTCAAACCTCTGTGAACGCGGAGCCAGGAACGCGAACGCGGAGAAAGAATGGGTCTGCAACTCAGCTACTGCACTAGTTGAGTTAAGCTTTCCCAAAAACTCCGACGGGGTGCTCGGAATTCATTCAGAACTCCATGCACTCAAACGAGATATTCTAGCCCATCAAATTTGACATTTTGGACTCAATGGCACAATCGAAATTTCCATATGAGGTCATTTCGATTAAAAGTGTGTCCCACACCCAAAGCGCCATTTAAGCCAAATTCCATCAAGGGCGTCGAAATTAAATGGGAAGCATCGGGAAGCACACGAAGGGTCATTCTAGACCAAACTTAGCATTCCAGAACTAACTGCACTAACGAAATTCTAATCCAAGCGCGTTTACCATGAATATTGACCAAAGTTAAACTTATGCCAAATTTTAAATGCTAAAGCGCCAAATGGCCCCAAAGTCACACCAAAATCATCTTTTCAAGTTTCAAAAGCTCAAAATAGGGAAACATGCATAAAACCCAAACGAACGACCAGGCAACCGAACTGTCAGATCCAGCAAGTGACAAATTACTTGGGTCACTCCAGGAACGCTCTAAATGATTGAAAGAAGGCATTAACACAAAAATAACTTGGAGGGTCATTACAAAACTTATTTTAAAATTCTCTTAAAATTAAATTATTTTTTGAGTCATCGCGACGTTGCGCCTTTACTAGGATGTCAACACCTATATTGATGTTGTTATAATTTTCTTATAGTGATACATGTTCTTTAATTTGCAAGTGTTGAAGTTAGTAAAGGCCGCGCTATACCAACTGAGTTATTTTAAGCAACTTTTTCCATTCTAAATTCACATACTGACCATAAATCTACTAGGAATTCAAGCAATCAACGATTAAAGAATTCAATAGCCACATATTGACCATAAATCTATTTGTTGATTTGTATTTGTGACAAATAGTACAAGGAGTTTAACACTAGAGTCGGATGATATAACCAAAATATATGAGTTAGATTAATGATGTACGCATCAAGATAGACAGAAGTAGCCGGATTGAAACAGCCTGAAGAAGATAGAACTGAACGAAAAAAACTCGTCGTGAACAGATTTACAACGATGAGTGGAGCACAATGTCAAGAGTTCCTACATTTTCTCAAGCTATTATGTCTATCTCCATATCAATCACTTTGTTGATGCCTCCTTTAGCACATCCATCTGTGTCTTGTCCCGTGCTGTAAAATAATCCCCACAAAAAATGCTCACTGTTCCATCATGTAAGAACATCCACAAGGTGAGATGCAGCTCCAGAATTATCAGATAATCTTCTTCCAGATGCTTGCATGATACAATTTGAACTCACATTCAAGGCACACAAGCTCTAGATAAAACTATCCAAGTTACATATTTTTTAGCCCTCGATTGTACAATCACTACTTCCACAGCTTCGCCTGATGACTTACCGCATTAAAGTATTTATATTCAAACAAAACCAAGCAGGTATTGCCAACTTAAAAAGGAATAGTTTTCTAGATAGATAGGAAAATTGATCTTCTATAGAGCATAATTGAATATACATATTACTTAAAAATTCATTGAAGGGAATAAGAAAATGAGAAAAGAACATAGAGATTATAAATGTGCTTTGAGAATCACTGCGTAGGGATGTGGATGCAAGTATAAGCAACTCAACATCATTTATAAGCATTCTCATCACCAAATATTTGCTATGCATGAACTCCACCAGAGCAATATATTTCTCAGACCTACATATAATGGGAAATGCAAATCAGTTTCTTGTAAAAACATTCTTGGGCGTGGGCACACTTCCACTTTGCAGCCCTTATCCCATTTAAGATAGATATATAGGGAAGAAGCTGACCTTTTTTTCTCACTTGCAAAGAAATACAGTCCTATGTCTTCTTTACCCGGACAATGATTGTTGAGTAGACTTTGCTCAGATATCCCATTGCAGAACTAGTTTAAATTTAAGAGTATCTGG
Source organism: Solanum appendiculatum (assembly GCA_018342035.1). Classification (NCBI taxonomy): domain Eukaryota; kingdom Viridiplantae; phylum Streptophyta; class Magnoliopsida; order Solanales; family Solanaceae; genus Solanum; species Solanum appendiculatum. Next base: position 74,437 of record JAGDQO010001282.1, read on the forward strand.
AGGATGAGCCTGAATACAATTAATGAATATCTCAGGTGCAAGTTCCGGACAACCTAAGATGTCAAAACTTTCCCTAAAACACAAAGAAGAAGAGAAAGACTAATCATTATAGGGAAGCGAACTTGTATTCCTATTGAGTGGTGCGAATTCTTCAAGTAAAAAAAAGATCTTCAATATATATATATATATAGTATATATAATAATCAAAGGGAAACTTCTCTATTTATTTATGCATAACGAAAGGCATATTAGAGTTCTGAGGACACAAAAAAGATCCATGAAGCAATTTCTCACACCAAAAACATAATTAGATAGTTCCACATAAAGCACAAAATAATTTTCCACTATATATCTCATTAATTTGTTGAACTGAAATATTTTACCAAATAAACAGTGTACGGCTCCCATATAACCTAGTTACCTACAGTTTCTTGTATCCCATACCTGAAAACATTAGATGGTCCATAATACAATGACATAGAGTACTGCCAGTAACCTCAAGTCCTCAAGGAATTTATACATAATGGGAATCAAGTTTACTACCATCTCACTAAGCAATATCTATTCAGATTATCATTATATCACAATTCACAACTATGAATGAGCAGAACTCTTTCCCATAGTTAGGAATATATTCTATAGTGCTTTTGGGATATATATTATTAACCATAGATTTAGATATAGTATTTATTATAGAGGAAGTATTTATTCAGTTTTAATAAAAAAAATTAATAGATCATATATTCGTTTATGGTGTTTGTTTACTTATGTAGTATATGATTTAGAGTATAGAGTTTTAGGTTTTACATAGAGAATTAAATCATCGGTTCTTATAAGTATAAAGTTTTTTTGTTCACAATCTAAGATGGAAATTGGACATGCCATCGGTAGGATTGTAGCACAAGATTATGTATAATTTATCTTGATTATGAGAACGATGTAGTTCCAACTTCTTGTGCTAGTGCATTTTGTATGTATTGAACAGAACTGAGTAGAGATAGTTGCTTTTGACTGACTGACAAAACCATATTCTCTAAACTGTTAAATGTACTTATATTCTTAATCTTGATATAACTATTATGATTTGTATACATTAATTATCGTTTTGATTTATTAAAAGGTGAGATTCTGAGATGGGTCAATATGTCAGTTAGATTGGATGATAATAATATATATTAGAGAATAAATAAGTTAGTTGATGGATTCCATGCCTCGATATAAAGATTGATGATATACCTTTTTGAGAAGCTTATAAGTTTTCATTGTGTCAAATCTTGGAAGTGGATTTATGAATTCGACATATTAAATAAGTTAAGCAGTGCTCCAAAGGAAATTGATCATTGAATTAAAATCATTAGTATTTTAATTTATTGATTAGTATCTGTAAACTTAACATGGGGAATTACATAAGTGTTTAGTTGGAATTTTGAAATATAAATAGAAAAGTGCAATTACGAATTTCTAGTGGAATGATTTGTAATTTACTATGGTAAGAATAATTTAAATTAATTATTTGAAATTATTTCCATAATAGGAAGCCTCAATAATTAATTTTATGGTCCCTACAGTGTCGATATTTAATTAGAACTCATAATCCTTTTCTAAGGGAAAAAGGGAGAAGTAGTGTGTCTTTCTCTATTCTAAGGAAAGGGAGAAGTACACGTCTTTTTCTATTCTAAGGAAAGGGAGAAGTATGTCTCTTTTTCTATTCTAAGGAAAGGGAGAAATACACGTCTTTTTCTATTCTAAGGAAAGACCATGTGTTTCCTCTCATCCTTGGACTAGGATGAAATATGTATAAATAAGGATTCTTCTAACCTTTAATTTGAAAGAGAATAAGTTTTCTATACGATACTTGTCCACCCAAGTAATGAGAGAGTTCGGATGTAAACTTGAGATCACTGTAGAAGACCGTAAAACTGCTGTCTAACTTGTGGATTCGCTTGAAGGTAACTGCTCACTCTTCAAGAGGTAATTCTTGAATTAAATTTCAGCAAATTTATGTGTTCTAGCATGATTGTATATGTTCTTGCATAAACGTATTGTTTATCTATTATTCATGTAAGCAGTATAATTCTGATATGCTTCCGTTGTGCATATAGTTTTCCAATAATTGGTAACAGAGCCATACTTACATTTTTATATATAACCTAAAATATATGTATGTATGATTTGTGGTTGGTAAAAAAAAATTATCGCGAAAAGAACGAATCAGAAGAAACTTGAAGTGTTTTGATTTGTTGGCTAAAGTGCATATGATCTTAATTGTAAGATGATCAAGAGGAAAAATTTGTTGACGGGAGTATTTCACTTCAATGTTAGAATGGAGAGCAACAATAAAAACTTGTCCTAATGATTAAATGAAGTCCTTTTTTAAAAAATTAATGGAACCCAAATTGAAAATTTTTCATCAGTTAAGAGAAAAGTTAAAGTCCCATAGATTTTTTTTTAATTAATAAATGACAGTAAAATCTTCTGCACATGTAATTGATTTTTTGTTTTTTTTTTATCGGCGGCCAGTTGCAATTTTAAGGGTTGTTTCTTATTAATCCAACAAATTTGCAAAGCTTGATAAGAAAGGGAATCATAGAGGTTGTTGATGAAAAATTATCATTGAACTGATTGTGAAGTATTTTTTAACTTTATAATATTTGTTATTGATTGATTGTTGATTCCAGAGCTTATTAAGTGGCGGTGGCAGTCACTCTTAAGGTCAATTGGATATATTTATTTATTTGATAATTATTTGAGCATATTATTCATTACATATATATTAATTTTTATAAATTAAGAAATTTGATATTAATAAATAGTTATTACTTTAGTGGTTTATTTATTTGAAATAATTTAAAATTCTTTAGACTTTATACATATGATAATAAATATTGCAATACATGAATTGAGAATTATGATTAATAAATAGGATTCACTAAAATAATCTATTTATTTGAGTCATTAGAACATCCTCAATGCATCATGTATAAATTATTCTAAGTGAATATTAGTGGTTAAATATTTATTTACGTAAATGTCGATTTACCTTAAAATACTAGTAATGCTTAATTAATTCATGACAAGAGATATCGAGGTTTTCCCACAAAAGAGAGAAACATAATATCTTGGATTCTCAAGTGTTCTAATTTAGAGAATAATTTTTTATAATTAGGTATTCAGTGCCTTAGCCAAAGGAAGGACACAACGTATGTTTCATGCTCATGAGATAATTACAAAAAGAGAATGAAAATCTGAATCAAGTTATTTTAATCTTTAGCTATGTCTAAAACAATTATTTTTAAAATTTGGTCATAGTTTAGGTGGTCATGAATTTTATGATCTCTTATTGACTTCAAATTTGATGGTTCCATAAAAATTATTTAGATGGTTTTAGGTAGTTTGTCGGATTAAAATTTGATTTGAATATGATAAGGTCATTCTTTATGTCAATTATATTTATGTTAAATTTATAACATGATTACACGTTATGATTTAACCTTAATTGATATATGATAAGTATATAGATCTGATTATTTTTCATAAAATCGTTTGAATCTGAATTTGATCATAGCTTTGAAGATAAATATTATTTTTAAACTCTAATTGATCTGAAATTAAGTAGGTTCGTCAGAAAATATCATTTAAAAAAACTCATTGGTATGTAGTGAATTGATAATTTGAGGTTGTTTAGAAGATGTTTCTGGGTATTTTTTATCTTGAAAATTAATTTAAATAAAAAATTACTCGACTATGACATAGTGGTGACAGAGTTTGTTTTCTATGGATGACTTAATTTTAGTGAAGTACTAAGTTCATGTGGTGCCTTTAGACCTTCCTCCATATCGGATGAAATTAATACAAGTCACTAGATTTAATCTCTACTTTTGATAATCTGAATTGACTCTTCTGTTTGAGTAATATATGTTCAAATCAATGGATTTAGGGATAATGATATTCACTTGGTTTAAATTAACAATATACTCTCCATGTGAGTTAGCTCTTGTTTTAAATTTATAGGAGTGAATATCTGAGACCATATATCTATGTTGCATTAGTGGTTATTTTTTCTTCAAAATTTGTCGTTCAAGATGCATTAATATGTCTGAGTTATGTTTTGAATTTTAATATTCAATGTATACATAAATATGCTAATTTTTGGAAAATAGTACTCAAATATTGTAAATAGATTTTAGAATTTTGTTCTTTGTTTTTCATTTGTGTATCTACTTCACAAATGATAATATGTGATAAGAATTGCTAAACTAAAAATTTTAAATTCTATTTTTATCAAACAACATATTCAACCAAATTGATCATAGTTTTGGAATTAAAAAAAGGGACTCTGATTGGTCTAAAATTTGTTAGATTCATAAGAAAGACCTAGTAAGAAATATTTTTTGGATCAATTTATGAGTTTTTGGTCATATATGGTTATAGGGGTCCTTCCCTTGATTGCCAAAATTTTATTGTAGTGAAGTATTAGTTTAATGTGTTGGTTTAGACCATCCTCCATGTCACGACCGGAGCCTACACCATGGACATGACCGGCACTCGAGAATGATTGCTGGCCCCCAAGGGAACCGGCTTCCTGGCTAACTATAAGCGGAACACTAAATCATGCATAAACAAGCATCAAACTGAAAGAAATGCAAAATCAATAGTGTAGTAAATCTCAAAACTCTCTTAATATACTGAGTATGAAAATAAGTTTTAAATAAAACACCTAAAACTGAAACACTCGCCAAAACTATCTATCTATGAAGCCTCTTCTGTATAAAGATGAGTGTGGGCACAAGATCCATGACTCCTCAAGAGAACTACTACTTACAACTCATAAAACTGGAGTCCTCCGAAAGTAAGGAGGTCCCTCACTCAGAAGGTGATGAGCGGATTAAGTCGAATTCTTATTGAGGATCCAAAGAACCTATATCAACATCATTAAAAGATTTAGGTCGAATGACATTAGTATATTGAATGTATGAGTATGTAATATAACTGAATGAAAGGACTACAATAGATATAGATTTATACTCAACTGAATGTAAAAAAATAAAGGAGTGAAATTATTAAAACTTTACAAAAATACTTACTCATCTCTGAACTCAACATATTAAGTTATATAATAAGAATACACTTTTAACTCTATTTGGGAGATTCTATAACCGACAACCATCACTATGAGCTACGGATGATACACCGTCTCGCTCACACTGCTAGAATTGTCCTATATTGTGACGGGGTATAGAACCTCTCAACTAAGTGGATCCACTAAGCAAGAAGGGTTCATCTAAAAAGTATGATCCTTTACCCATGTTAATAGACATGGTTTATGAGGATTTTAATTTGTTTGAACTCATCCCTATATTGGTGCTCCATACTACTCCCAATAAATATATACTCATGCTCAAATGTATAAAATATACTCTTTCTTTGTTTCGAGATGATTACTTAAAATATCCTCTTAAAAGAGGTGATTCTCTGAAGTATCTCTATATTCATACACTCATTTAGAAATCAAAGTTTTTCTTTCTCAATGTAACAAAATGAAGCATTTGGGACTACTTAGTTTCCTTCTAATCTTTCTCAAATTGTTTTTCAAACTCTTTCTCAAGACTCCTCATTGCTTTTTTTGAATTCAGTTTAAAACAATTACGTTTGTTTAAAAGATTCTCAATAAGTACTCAATGAATACTCAGGGATCAGGTTAATGATGAAGAATACACATGAACAATCAATTCAATAAATCTCAATGCATAATATACAACAATTCAATAATAAAAATTCTATAATCAAGAACTCAAAACCTCAGAACTCAACATCAACTCATCTCAAGAATACTCAAATCTAATAATACAACCATATATTACTCTTTTACTGATTTTAAAGTAGACATGTAGTGTGAGGAGGAACTCTATCCATCACTATGATAGCCTAACATACCTCGATGAACAAAGTTCTTGAAGAATCTTGAAGTAATTAATTGAAAGTCTTGAAACCCTAGCTTGAAGAAGAACGATCAAGAAAATATTTCTTGAGATTCTTGAATTAGTTTCTTGAAAACTCTATGGCTAAGATTTATGATTTTTATTAACAATTCATAATTGTATGAAGGAATTTTAGTTGAAAAGAATGAAATTCTTGGCGAAGGACTTACCTTGAAGAAGAATCTTGACAAAGATATGAAAGAATCTTGAATGAGAGTCTTATGCTTTTATTTTTCTTATGGTTTTGCCTTAGGGTTTGAGAGAGAAGAGAATGTGGGATTACGAGATGAAAATCTGATTGTTTTGGGCCTTTAATTAGTCAAAAAAATCGTTTAGGGCTTTTTAAGATCTAAATAGAGAAAAATGACCCTTTTTAGTTTTGGGCCTTTTTCGTGTTTTTCCATCGGCTAATTCGTCACTACACTATATCATGTTACTAAAATAATCAGAAATTTTTACTCGGAACTCGGATTGACACAAAATTGGAAGCATTGGAAAGAAGACTCAAATAACTTTAATTTAATAGGTTATGAACCACCTAACTCTTTATATTCTAATTGATATGGTCATTTGATGTTGACCCAAGTAGAATCTTATATCAAAACTTAATCAGTAAGGAAGCTTTCAACTCAACTTTCTGCTAGGAGATTCTTCTGACCTTAATTCAATCAAAATTTATTTCCACACTAAGTAATGGACCTTAACACGTGAGATAAATTTAAGGATCACTCAATACGATCTTATACGCAAATGAAGAATTGTTCAGGCCTTAGCTTAAATTTTTTTTGGATGTTAAAATATCTCCCACTTGGAATCATTCTTTCTCGAATGATGACTGAACTGAGCATGCCACTACCCGATTTCTCGAGTCATGATGGCTCCTACCAACCCGCCAGTAGGCAAGCCAAAACCCTATACTGGAACTTAGTAGTAATTGGTTGAGGGTGGGAACTAACCTCAACTACGCGGAAGCATAAGCAAAGGAATATATAAAGGAAAGGCAAAAGCAAAACATCTATATACAACAACGATACCTCCTAGAACCTAGAAGTCACATGTACAGAACCACTAAACGAGTACAAGTCCCAAAAGTGGACCACAGAAACAAGCTTTCTCAAAAGCAAAAGACAAGACAAAATATATAAATAGAAGAAGGCAGGTAATCCCGGAACGCCATGTGCTCACCCTCGTCTTCGGAACAGACCGCTGTAGGCTCGAACTCAATGCTAATAGCTGGTGCTTGGACCTGTATAACGAAAACAGATGCAGAGTGTAGCATGAGTAGCAATACAACAGATACTCAGTAGGCATCATAGGCCGACTGAGCAAGAAAGGTAAAAATAGACTGAAAGGATAGAATCTACTACACCCAAGGTCAAGAGAGAAGATAATCACTAAAAAACAGAAAGACTAAGAACACCAAATATAAACCAAATCGCTCCCCCATAAGCACAGAAGGTACACTCAAGCACAGATAAACAAAACCTGAATGGACCCCCATAAGCCCGACAGGTACACAGAATAGCTATTCTACAAGAAAGAAGGAAGACCAAATCCACGAATCGAATCCACCAACAAACTCAACCGAACAAAAATAGCTGACTCAAACTTGGTCAAAACTCTTACATTCAAATCGAGCAGTCGATAAGACAGCAACTCCTGAGGGCCCTACGCAGCCATAGAGTGCCCGGGCACGATGACTCTGGAAACCTCAATCCTGAAACGGCACAACCAGCCAATTCCAAAAGCCTCAACACTCTACTGCCCAATTAGCCAACACCCCGGGGGTCCTACCCAAGCCAGTAAAGTATATTGTTTCTCCGGGGGCCCTACCCATGCCAGTAGAGTACGCTAGACAAGCCAAGTATCTCATATCCAATTACCACTTCGCTAATACTCATGGGGGCCCTACTCAAGCAAGTAGAGTACGCGGGGCCATCCAAGTATCCCATCACCAAGGCAATGTGGATCGCCGTCCACTACCAACCACAGTATTGCTGAACTGATCTCGAAACGTCTGATAGCCAAGAAAAAACAACACGCCTTCAACGACACATCGGTACCACAAAAATGTGGAAAGAATCTAGAAAGCACACCACACAAGCCCAACCAGACTCAACTATTAGACCCGAGTCTGCGATGCCAGTCTATAAGGACCTAGTCATCCGAATCGAAATCGGATACATACCATAGTAAAACAGGTGCATGGGCCTAAGTCAATACCACTCTATCCTAAAATAAGGCAAAAGATAAACTCTAATACAATAAGTAGCCAACCAGACTGTCCAAATGCAGCAACATATAAATAGTCCAACAGATAATCATAAAACACCGATAAGCAACCCCTCCGCTAACATGTTGCTAACCTAAAAAATAACCCAAAAATCAACCCTAAAGCAAGAATTCGGAGAAGAAGAATAGAAATACTAACTACCCACCCCAGATTCACACAAATCAACATGCATTTACACAATCAAGCTCAATCTAAAGGAAGGGAAGCCGTAACCTAGCAAAAGGCCGATTGCGAGCGCTCTAAATCACTCTGCCGGATCTTTTCCCTTTCGAACGGCCTCAGAATGCTGTCACGCTATCAAAAATGGAATCACAGTGTCAACACAGTCGTTTAGACACTAAGATCAACAAAAATGGAGATTGAATAAATTAGGAGTCAAAAATCAGAAAATTTGGGACCCGCTTCAGAAATCCAAGAATTGACTCATTGAAAAGGTCCCAAACCCTCCCTCGAACCTATGTTCAAAAAAAGAACACAATTCGGGGTTCAGAACAACAATCAACACAAAGAATCAAAAGATGTAAAACTTCACAGCATAAGCAAAGGATAGCAACTTACGCCTCAAATTCACGAGAATTGGGGCCCACCTAACACAGTCCGCTCAACTACACACGAGGGCAATGAACTTCTGAACACACATGACTTGGAATCACCGAAAACCAATTTGAAATTAGAGAGATATAATATATCTAACTTCCTTCAACAACGAACCCGACTGAGCTTTATATACACTGCAAGCCGCTGACCTCCGCGAACGCAGCCATGGCCCCGCGAATGCTACCATGGCCCCGTAAACGCTGCCATGGCCCAGCGAACACAGAGGGAAAATAGTTATACCTCCGTGAACGCGACCAGGGGCCCGCAAACGTAGAGAAAAAACACATAGAACTCCGTAAACACGGCCATGGGACCGCAAACGCGGAGGAAGAGGATCCACACCTCCGCGAACATGGAGGCCCATCCGCAGACGCGAAGAGGAACATCCCCAGACCCTTCAGACCTCCGTGAACACGAAGCCTTATTCGCGAATGCAGAGAAGAACATCACGCACCTCCGCGAGAGTGGAGCCAAGCCCGCGAACGTGGAGAAAAGATAGCTCTGCAACATGAGATGTGCACCAGCTGAGTTTGGGCATTCCAAAAACTCCGACGGGATGCTCGAGATTCATTCGGAACTCATGCACGCAAATGAGATATGCTACCCCATCAAATTTGACGTGTCAGACTCAATGGAACAATCAAAATTTCCATAAGAGGTCATTTCCAAAAAAGATGGGTCCCACTTCCCAAATGCTAATTTAGCCAACTTCAACTGAGGGCCTCGAAATTAGCTCGAAAGCCTCAGGAAGCGCATGAAGGGTCATTCTAGACCAAACTCAGCATTCCAGAACTAACTGTGCTGACGAATTTCTCATCCGAGCGCGGTTACCATAAATGTTGACCCAAGCCAACTTCAAGCTAAATTTCAAAGGTAAAACCATAAAATGGCCAAAATATCACACCGGAAACCCTGGGACTTCTGCCAATCATGCATCTAGCCTAATTTTGCCGCTACGGAGATATTGGAACCGTCAGAACTCCCTTTTTAGGTTGTTTACCTAAGGTTATGACCGAAATCAACTTTTTAAGGTCCAAAAGCTCCAAAATAGGAAAACAGGCATAAAACCCAAACGAACGACCAGGCGACCGAACAGTAAGTTCCTGTAAGTCATAAATGACTTGGGGTAGCTATGGGAACACTCTAAACGACAAAAAGAAGGTACAAACACACAAATGACCTGAAGGGTCATTACAACATCCACTACTAAAAGAACTTTCGTCCGTGAAAGTAAAAGTCAAGAATTACCCGAGGGCTCAAATAAGCTGGGGTACTGCTCTTGCATTTCTCGCTCGGTCTCCTAGGTAACCTCCTCGATTGGGCGATGCCTCCAAAGTACCTTAGCCACAGGAATGGCTCTAGACCTCAGCTGCCTCACATCTCTACCTAAAATAGCAACCGACTCTTCAATATAGGTCAGGCGGTCATCCAATGCAATGGCATCATAGTGGAGCACATGAGACTCATCTAGAACATATTGGCATAGCATCGAAACATGGAAGACTTGATGAATAGCTGAGAATGCTGCGGGTAAGCTAACTCATAGGTTACATCACCGACTGTCCTCGAGATCTCAAAACGCCCGATGTACCTGGTGCTAAGCTTCCCTTGCCTCCCACATCGCATCACGCCCTTCATGGGCGATACTCGGAGGAATACTCTATCACCAACAACAAATTTTAGCGGCCATCGCCTGCATTTCACGTAACTCTACTTTCTACTCTGAGCCATCCTGAGCCGATCCTGAATCATCCTCACATGCGCTAAGGTCTCCTGAAACATATCTGTACCACGTGGCCTAGGCTCCGTAGACTCAAACCATCCGACTGGAGTGTGACAACGCCTAAAATATTAGTCCTCAAACGGGGCCATCTGAATGCTAGAATGGTGGCTGTTGTTGTACGCAAACTCCACCAATGGCAAGAACTGGTCCCACGGGCCTCCAAAGTCTATAACAAAGGGCCGTAAAATATCCTCAAGAACCTGAATAGTGCGCTCTGACTGGCCATCAGTCTACGGGTGGAATGTTGTGCTAAGATCAACACGGGTGCCCAATTCCTCTTGAAATACCCTCTAAAAGGTTGAAGTGAACTGTGAACCCCAATCTAAAATGATAGAAACATGCACCCCATGAAGACGAACCACCTCTCGAATGTAGATACGAGCAAACCTCTCAGAAATAAAGGATGTATGAACTGGAATGAAGTGTGCTGACTTGGTCAATTTATCCATGATGACCCAGATGCTGCCAACACCTCTAGAAGTCTGAGGCAAGCCCACAATGAAATCCATGGTGATACGCTCCCACTTCAACTCAGGAATGGGCAATCTCTACAACTCAACACCAGATCTCAAATGCTCGGCCTTTACCTGCTGACAAAACAAGCAATAGGACACATAATCAGAGATGTCTCTCCTCATACCGCTCCACCAATAGTGCTTCCTCAGATCACGATACATCTTAGTGTTGCCCGGATGGATTGAATATCTGGAATCATGGGCCTCGCTAAGGATCAGTTGTATCAAGTCTCCAACTCTCGGAACACAAATACGGCCAGCAAATCTCAAAACCCCATCTGAATCTAAGGTAGCTTGCTCAGCATGACCCACTAATACTCTATCTCTAAGTGCAACCAAAGACCCATCCTTGAACTGACGACTACGGATCTGATCTAGCATAGATAACTTAACACACACAAAGGCAAAAACCCGACTGGAATCTGAGAGATCAAGCCTGGTCAAATGATTTGCTAAGGACTGGATGTCCAAAGCCAAGGGTCACTCTGAAACATAAAGGAAGGCTAGACTACTCATACTCACAGCCTTTCGGCTCAAGGCGTCCGCTACCACATTTACCTTCCCCTGATGATAGAGAATAGAGAGGTCATAGTCCTTCAGGAGCTCAATCCAACGGCGCTGCCTTGAAATTAGATCCCTCTGGGTCATAATGAACTGAAGGCTACTATGATAAGTGTAAATCTCACGATGAACTCCATATAGGTAATGCCTCCAGATCTAAAGCGTTAAACTACCGCCGCCAACTCTAGATCATGAGTGGGGTATTTGTGCTCATGCAACTTAAGCTGCCTCATTGCATAAGCAATAACCTAGCCTTGCTGTATCAGAATACAACCCAAACCAATGTCAGATGCGTCACAATAAACCGTGGATCCCTTACCCTCAACTGGAAGAGTCAATACGAGGCATGGGGTAACGGTTTCTCACCGTCGCCTCATTCAGCAGCCTGTAATCAATACACATCCACATGGTACCGTCCTTCTTCTGCAAAAAAACAGAACTGGGGCACCCTAAGGTGATACATTAGACTGAATGAACCCCTTACCTAAGAGGTCCTGAAGTTTAACACTGAGCTCCTTGAGCTCTGCAGGGGCTATACGGTAAGGTGGGATTGAAATAGGACGAGTATCTGGCTCCAAATGAATAGCAAAATCAATATCTTGCTCTGGGGGTAGGCCAGGAAGGTCGGCAGGAAACACATCAGCAAACTCTTGGACTATAAGCACTCACTCCATCGTAGGGCTCTCCCTACTAACATCTCTAACATAAGCCAAACATCCGCTATCCACAAGCTTCCTAGCCTGAATACAAGAAATCACCCCAACTGGTGTGCGACTGCGAGAATCCTACCACACCACCGGCGGAATACCACGCCTGGCTAAAGTAACGGTGTTGGTATAGCAATCCAAGACCACTCGATGAGGGGATTGCAAATCCATGCCAAATATCAGATCAAAATCTAGCTTACTCAACACAATAAGATCAGCCCGACTGTCCTGCCCCCGGGTAGTCACCACACAGGATCTACACACCTGACCCACTACTAAAGAATTCCCTATCGGGGTCGAAACACGCCATTGTACCACTAAAGGATCTGGACTCACCCTCAACCGAGTTACACAGTAAGCAGATACATATGAATATGTAGAACCAGGTTCAAATAAAGCTGAAGTAGACTCATGTCATAGGAGAACCATACCTGTCATCACATCATCACATGCCTTGACCTCTACTCTGGCTGGAGCAACTTAGAAATGGCCCTGGGTGCCTCTACAATAAGCATCCACCCTGCCACCTATCCTGCCTCCCCGAGGATCTCCCCGCGTACCCTGATGCTAACCTCCTCCTCCAGCTGGGGTGCTACTGCAAAAACTATTCTCACCGCCAAGGAGCTTGTAAACCTGAACTGGAGATAGGGCACTCCCTAGCCCAATGACAAATCTCTCCACACGTAAAGCAACCCTAGGAAGACATACTCATAATAGGAGGCTGGCAACCTCAACCTGAGGAACCTGTCTGAAAACCACCTCGACCCTGGCTCGGACCGGTACCATAACAACCCTGGCAATGCTGGTCACCCTCTGATGTCTGAAGTGCTGCCTGAAATGGGTGACTAGGTTGACCTTATTGAAACTTCTGCTAGACCCGGTCTTGAGTATCCCTGAGCCTGGAACGGTGTCTACTAGAGTTGTCATCCTGCCGAGCCCTCTTGACGCTGCCCCTTTGGGCCTCGCGACGGAGCTGCTCGATCATGCGGGAATGGTCCACGACATCAAGGAAAGAGTGGCCCGCTGATACCATAGACTGTGACTCAATATGTAGCTGCAATCTCAAGCCCCTGACAAAACATCTAACTCTCTCCTCCTCCGACGGCAACATCATAGTAGCATAACGGGATAACTCATGAAATCTGGCCTCGTACTTCGATACCGTCATGGAGCCCTGCTCAAACCTCAAGAACTCATCACGAAGCTGATCTTTGATGCTCATTGGAATAAATCTAGCCAAAAGGCCTCAGAAAACTCTATCCATGATACAGGTGGGGATCGAGCTGGCCTAGTCTCCATAAACGAGCCCCACCACTTCCTGGCCTGTCCATCTAACTAGTAAGTTGTGAAGTCAGCTCCTCTAGACTCCACCAACCCAAGGGCCTGTATTCTCTCCCAATAGGAAGTAATAAACTCATGGGCGTCCTATCCAATAGCCCCATAAAACCTCGGCGGTGTAAGTCTAAGGAACACTCCAAGCTTCTTCTTCTCCCGAAGTGGCATAACTCCATCTAGAGCATCCGATTGAATGGCGGCCGGTGCTGGCTGCTGACCCTCTGCTGCTGCAGGCTGATCTTGTTGATGAATCTCTGGGATTGCTGGGACAGGCTGACCCAACGGTACTGGAGCTGGCTTTGGAACAGGTGTTAGGGCCTGCTGCTGCTGCTGCATACCTCATATAGCTGCTAAAATCTGCGGAAGCATGACCTGAAGATCAGGGGCGGCAGCTGGTGGGGGCGGTGCTGGGCTGGGCTCAGCCCCACAGATTGAGGAGCAATCTACTCAACCCGAGGCTCCGCTTCTGGCTCGAGAGTACTCAGTCTATCACAGCCTGGTGCCGCAGCAGCACCTCGACCTCGGGGTCGACCTCTACTATGCGTACTAGCCATCCTACGACAGAGTGAAACAAGTGAGATATGATGAAACCAATCGGACAACGACGTACGAACAAGAAACAAAACAAGAAAACCTCCTAAAGACATCATGTAGCCTCCCGAAGATAAGTCACGAAAGTCTCTGCGCCGATCCGCAGTACTCTACTAGATGCTAGCTCTGTATAAGTGAGACCAACGAACCTGGGCTACGATACCGGTTTGTCACGACCCAATTTCTCGAGTCATGATGGCGCCTACCAACCCGCCAGTAGGCAAGCCAAAACCCTATCCTGGTACTTAGCAGTAATGGGATTGAGAGTGGGAACTAACCTCAACTACGCGGAAGCATAAGAAAAGGAATATATAAAGGAAAGGTGGAAGCGAAACATCTATATACAACAACGATACCTCCTAGAACCTAGAAGTCACATGTACAGTACCACTAAATGAGTAAAAGTCCCAAAAGTGGACCACAGAAACAAGCTTTCTCAAAAGCAAAAGACAAGAAAAAATATATAAATAGAAGAAGGCAGGTAATCCCGAAACGCCATGTGCTCACCCTCGTCTTCAGAACAGACCGCTGTAGGCTCAAACTCAACGCTAATAGCTGGTGCTCAGACCTGCATAACGAAAACAGATGCCGAGTGTAGCATTAGTACCAATACAACAGGTACCCAGTAGGCATTATAGTCCGACTAAAAGGATAGAATCTACTACACCCAAGGTCAAGGGAGAAGAGACAAACTATACAACAGAAAGACTAAGAACACCTAATCTAAACCTAACCGGGCCCCCCATAAGACCCAGAAGGTACACTCAAGCACAGATAACCAAACCCGAACGTTTCCCCATAAGCTCGACAGGTACACATAAGAGCTATTCTATGAGAACGAAGGAAGACCAAAGCCATGAATCGAATCCACCAGCCAACTAAACCAAACCAAAACAGCCAACTCCAACCCGGTCAATAGTATTACTTTCAAATCGGGCCGTCAGGCAGACAGTAACTCCCGGGGGCCCTACCTAGCCAGTAGAGTGCCTAGGCACGACGACTCTGGAAACCTCAATCCTGAAATGGAACAACAAGCTAATTCAAAAGCCTTAATACTCCGCTTCCCAATTAGCCAACACTCTCGGGAGCCCTACCCAAGCTATTAGTGTGTGCTGGTACTCCTGGGAGCCCTACCCAAGCCTGTAGAGTACGCTGGACAAGCCAAGTATCTCATCTCCAATTGCCACTTCACTAATACTTCCGGGGGCCCAACCCAAGCCAGTAGAGTACACGGGGTCATCAAAGTATCCTATCACAAAGCCAATGTGGATCGCCATCAACTACCAACCACAGTACCGCCAAACCGATCTCGAAACATCCGATAGCCAAGGAAAAACAACACGCCTTCGATGACACATCGGTACCACACTCCGTGAAAAGGTCCAAAACCCTCAGCGTAATCTATGTTAAAAAATAGAACACAATTCGGGGTTCGAAAAAACCAACAACACAAAGAAGCAATAGATGAATAACTTTACACCATAAGCACAAAATAGCAACTTACGCCTCAAATTCATGAGAATCAGGGTCCACCTAACACACTCTGCTCATCTACTCACGAGGCCAAAGAACTTCTGAACACACAAAACTTGGAATCACCGAAAACTAATTTGAAATGAGAGAGATATCAAATTTCTAACTTCATTCAACAACGAACCCGACTGCCTTTTATATACACTGCGAGTCGCTGACCTCCGTGAATGCTTCCATGGCCCCACGAATGTGGCAAGGGGCCAGTGAATAAGGAGAAGCAACACACAGGACTCCACAAATGCAGCCATAGGCCAGTGCACGTGGAGGGAGAGGTTCCACACCATTGCGGATGCAGAGGCCTATCCGCGGACGCGGAGAGGAACATCCCCAGACCTCCGCGAACGCAAAGCGTTATCCACAAATGTAGAGAAGAACATCACATACCTCCGCAAACACCGAGCCAAGAACACGAACATGGAGAAGAGATAGGTCTGCAACATCAGTTGTGCACCAACTGGGTTTGGGCATTCCCAAAACACTGACGGGGAGTTCGGGATTTGTACAGAACCCTGTGCACTATAACGAGATATTCTACCCCATCAAATTCGACGTTCCAGACTCAATGGTGCAGTTGAAATTTCCATATGAGGCCGTTTTAACAAAAAGTGAATCCCACTTCCCAAATGCCAATTCAACCAACTTCAACCGAGGGCCTCGGAATTAGCTCGTAAGCCTCGGGAAGTGAATGAAGGGTCCTTCTAGGCCAAACTCAGCATTTAAAAAATAACCGCACTGACGAAATTTTAATTCGAGCCCTTTTACCATGAATGTTGACCAAAGTCAACTTCAAGCAAAATTTCAAAGGTAAAAAGTACAAAATGGCCCAAAAATCACACCGGAACCCCGGAACTCATGCCAATCATGCTTTTGGCCTAATTTTGCCTCTCCGAAGCTGTTGGAACCGTTAGAATTCTCATCTAAGGTCGTTTACCTGAGGTTATGACCGAAATCAACTTTTCAAGGTCCAAAGGCTCCAAAATAGGAAAACAGGCATAAAACCCAAACGAATGACCAGGCGACCGAACAGTGAGTGCCAGCAAGTCATAAATGACTTGGTGTCGCTACAAGAATGATCTAAACGACAGGAAGAAGGCTCAAACACACAAATGACCTGAAGGGTCACAATAGAGCATGTGAGTGAAATGAGTTATTCTTACTATCTTTCTGACTTCTAAACTTGCCTACTAACATACGAAGAACTAATTCATACTAAGAGATTGGAACTCTCTATAACACATAAGTCTCAAATAATATTAGTTCGAACATAGTCATGCTTTATCAGAAGTTAATTGACATGAAACAAGGGTTTCTGGGCATGAAGTAATAATATGACTACTACGCCTTAAGTAATACAACTGCTAGCTTTCAAGACTAGCAACACCTTTAAAGCATGCCCTCTTTTATGAATACCACACCTTATTAGTTGAAACTCATAACTCCTACAAGGGTTTATGACTACTCTTACCAAGGTATAAGTTCAATTGCTTACTTTTACTGTGTTCAAGCCTCACTCTAAATCTCAAAGGGCTACACATGAGATGTTCATACTAATCTAAACCACAAGATTTAAGTTTTATACCTCTATAGGGAATCTCATCCCAAGAATACTACTCATTACCACCACATTCAACCAACCTCGAGTGCTAATGAAGAAACACCTAATTCATTATGCATTCATCCATATGTTATCAACACCACATCAAGCTGAGAACTATAACCACTCCATGGACTCCTACTAACCAATCTTTCTAAGAATTTCTCATTCTCTCGTCACCTTTACCAACTAAAATTTCATGCATTACTATAAAGAAACCGACTAATTGCTCTCATCGAATTGCTACTCATGGTAAAACCTCATCTTCTTCTTCCTCCACATTTATAACCTTCGATGAAATAAGCACACCACTGCTACCACAATAAGTAACGTCAATCCTTTCCTATCTATCATCACAAAAGTAATATCAATACCATCACTGTCAAAACTAAAGACGATCACCGAAAGAGGTTCAGGGCAAAAGATCATAAACATAATTCAATTGAGAATTCTGATATAAGAATATGAATGATGTAACATAATGTTTCTGAGCATTGAAAGTAAATCATGAATTTGCAAGACTGAGCATACTATGAGGCATGAGTGCTTATATGAATAGGTTCATATCATAAGGCAAATATCCGTACAATTATGAAGTAAGATTTAGATCAAAGGGCTAAAGGCTTGCCCCTCATTCTGGAAACTGAGCATAGATATGAATCTGTCTGAAGTGTATGAGCATAGGTCATGAACACAATTATGATATTAAAGACATTAACATGCTGTTGTAACGCCTGAACTTTGACAAATATTCTAGAGTATGAATAAATCGATATAACACTATAACTCTTTCTAAACACATCACTATTTGATTCTTACACTGGAGTTGGTTTCTCATCTTATCATATCCCCCTAAGGTTTGAAGCTGATACTCTAAGGGTATGGATCTAATGCATCTTCTTTAAACTTGTCTATATTCATTTTACTCTAATACTTGAAAAATGCTAATCTCATTGCTACTGAACTCTCCACATGCGGTACTGAGATTCTTTCTAAGACCTCTTTCTGAGATGCTTCTCTTAACCTCTTCTTATTGGCTTATAAATCTGCTTAATCGCACTCCTAATAGTCTGACTTCTCCTTCCTAGATAACTAATACTGTCCTTCTAAGTTCATATCAACCTAACTGGAGGAAACTTAAACTATATTTAAGAGGCTCATCATATGCTAGGCTATATAAAATCTCTTCTACCAAATTCTTAAGGGTAGTACATAATGCTTACATCAGCCTACTCTACATTGACAACTTAATTATGCTATCTAGGCACACATGAAAAATCATAAACTTAATTGGAACCTCGTCTGACTACATACGATCTCGGCTACACCTCCTAATGCTCTTGTTAATCTAATGACTTAGCCATACATAATTTCTCTAATCTAAGGGTCATAACACCACACTTGTACCACTCACATTCATTGCAATTAACACCTTAATTTCTCTCCTACTCAATGTCAAATCCACGAGATCAAATCTGAAAACTAACCCCATCACCCTCATATTGTCATCCCTTTTTATCATAACCGTCATCTCAACTTCAAGCTTAGTGTCTATAGTACTAAACACGGACATCAATATCATTACTCACGTCTTATACTATGTACGACTACCAAATAAAATTAAGAAACACTCGCCCAATAAGACCTCATGACAAATAGTCAATCTTTATCTCACAACCTACCTATTTACAAATTACCATCACATTCTCTTTCACAACTTAAGTACTATTTACCCACTTACTATACATCATTACTTAATTAGTTCTATAATCCTCTGAATATCATGGGCCTTTCCTTTTAAAAATCATAAGCTTTGCTTAAATCTATCGCCTCACACATACTCGGCTCTTCTATTCAACACTTATATTTGGTCGATACAAATGCATTGACACCTCATCATAAACCTCGTTCTGGTTAAAGTGTAAATCTGGACTAGTAACTATTCCTCTTCCTCCTATCATGAATTCTACACAAACTCATCACTCCTTAGTCTACCCATAAGGGAAATGTCCTCATTAATAACTTCTTGGGTGCATGAATGCAACAACATAATTTACCTCATCACTATCTCCATTTATTAGAACACTATACCTCTACATGCATTCTTCTTACTTGAAATGACCCTTCAGGTTATTTTCATGTTAATGCCTTTTTTCAACTGTTTAGAGTGTCCTGTAGTTACCCCAAGTCATTTATGACATGCTGACACTGACCGTTCGGTTTCCTGGTTGTTCGTTTAGGTTTTATGTGTGTTTTCCTATTTTGGAGCTTTTATACATTGAAAAGTTAATTTCGGTCATAACCTCAGGTAAACAACCTCAGACGAGAATTCTGACAGTTCCATCAGTTCCGGAGCAGCCAAATAAGGCTAGAAGCATGATTGGTCCGAGTCATGAGGATTCTGGTGTGACTTTCGGGCAAATTGGTGCTTTAACCTTTGAAATTTGGCTCAAGTTTGACTTTAGTCAACATTTTTGGTAAGCACGCTTGGATGAGAATTCTATTAGCGCGGTTAGTTCCAAAATGCCGAGTTTTGTCTACAATGACCCTTTGAGCGCTTCCCGAGGCTTCTGATCTAATTCTAAGGACCTCGGTTGAAGTTGGCTAAAATGGTGCTTTGGGTGTGGGACCCACTTTTTATCAAAATGGCCTCGTATGAGAATTTTGACAGCAACATTGACCTCGAAACGTTAAATTTGATAGGGTAGCATATCTCATTTTCATGCATAGGGTTTCGAGCGAATCCCGAGTAGCCCTTCAGAATTTTGGGAATGCCCAAATCTCAGGTTGTGCACAGCTTATACTGCAGACCCATCTCTTCTCCGTGTTCACAGAGTTGGCTCCGCGTTCACGGAGGTGTGGAACCATCTTCTCTGCGTTCGCGGATAAGACCCCGCGTTCGCGGAGGTTTGGGAGGCCTGGGGATCTTCCTCTCCACGTTCGCGGATGAGCCTCTACCTCCGCAGAGGTGTGGATCTTCTCTCTCTGTGTTCACGGGCCCATGGCCGCTTCACGGAGGCTTGTGTGCTTCTTCTCCACATTCAAAGGCCACTAGCCGAGTTCGCGGAAGTATAATTGTTTTCCCTCCGCATTCACGGGGCCATGGCCTCGTTCACAGATGTCAGCGAGTGCTAGTGGTATAAAAGGGGAGGTCGGGTTCATTTGGTGCACTGCTTAGAAATTTGTTATCTCTCTCATTTCCAATTAGTTTTTGGTGATTCCAAGTCCCGTGTGTTCAGATTTTCAGAGGCATCATGGGTATTTGGGTGGAGAGTGTTGTGTGGGCCCAGATTCCTATTAATTAGAAGTTGTGGAAGCGTTCTTAGGTCGTTCGAAAGGGAAAAGCTCCGATAGGGTGATTTGGAGCGCTCGCGGTCGGCTTTTTTGTAGGTTACAGCTTCCCTTCTTTGTAGATTGAGCTCGATTGTGTGAATACCTGCTGATTTGTGTTAATCTGAGCTGGGTAGCTAGTATCTATTCTCTTCTTCTTAGAAACCGTGCTTTAGGGTTGATTTTTGAGTTATTTTTGGGGTTAGCACCATGTTATCAGAGGGGTTGCTTATATGTGGTTGTGTGATTCTCTGTTGGGCTGTTATATGTGTTGTTGCATGCAGATTGTTGGGTTGTCTGCTTATTGTATTGGAGTTTATCTGTGGCTTTAGTTTATGATAGAGTAGTGTTGACTTAGACCCATGTACCTAGTTGTCTTTGGTATGTTCCGACGTCGATTCGGATGGACTAGGTCCTTGTAGACCGGCATTGCAGACTTGGGTCTGATAGTTGAGCTTAGTTTTTTCTTGAAGGTCTTGCGATATTTCTGTCTCCTCTCCCCATTTTTTGTGATACCGATGCGTTATTAAAGGCGTGGTATCTTCCTGGTTTGATGCTTCGAGGTTGCTTCTGTGGTGTTGTAGTTAGTAGTGGAGGTCAGGTCACATGGTTTTGAAGTTGAGATTCTCTTGGGAGTTGGTTTGCCTTATGCGCTCCATCTGGTTGGGACAGGGCCCCCGGGAGTGTTTGCTGACTCACTTGGCTTGCTGGGTAAGCCCCCCCGGAGTGTTAATCGGCTAAGCAATTGGACTTTAGTTTGCTAAGGTTCTCTTTGGAGTTGGCATGCACTACACACTCATCTGGCTGGGATAGGGCCCCCGTAGTTATAGCTGGCTTATTTGTTTGGCTGGGGCAGGGCCCCCGGGGTGAGATGGTTAGGTGGTTGGATATCAGGTCTTTGGAGGGGTCGTCATTCCTGCCCCCGTAGTACTCTTCTAGCTGGGTAAGGGCCCCCGGAGTGACTAGCAGGTTAGGTGAGTTGTCTTGGAAGCCGGATTTGTTGGTTGGGTTGGAGGTTACTGGATGTTTCGATTAAGAGTTGGTTTCCCTTAGTTATGTAGATTTAGCTCCTTTGTGTACCTATTGGGCTTATGGGGGTCCGTTCGGGTTTTATTTAAACTTGTGCACGAATGTACCTTCTGGGCTTATGGGGGTCAAGTTAGGTTTAGTTTAGCTGTACTTACTTTTACATTCGGTGTACTCGTGTGTTTCTTTTCATTTCCGCTTGGCCTCTGTGTTTGTAGATTCTATCTTTTCCGTCTATTTTTACCTTTCTTGTTTAGTCGGCCTATGATGCTCACTTGTTATTTGTGGTTTGGCACTCATGCTACACTCTGCATTTATTTTTCGTGATGCAGGTCTAGGCACCAGCTATCAGCATTGAGTTCGAGCCTGCTGCAGTCTTTTTTGGAGGCTAGGGTTACCACATGGCGTGCTAAGATTACCTGTCTCCTTCTGTTTGTATATTTTTGCTTGTCTTTCGTTTTTGAGATAGTTTGGTTTTTGTGGTCCACTTTTGGGACTAGTACTCTTTAAGTAGTTCTGCACAAGTGACTTCCAGATTCTGGGAGGTGTCTTTGTATATTTACAGTTTGGCTTCGCTCTTACCTATCTCTTATGTGTTGCTTTACTTATGCTTCCGCATAGTTGAGAATAGTTTCCACCCTCAGTCCCAATGCTTCTAAGTTCCGGGATAGGGTACAGCTTGCCTACTGGTGGGTTGGTAGAAGCAATCATGACTCGAGGAATAGGGTCGTGACATAACTCTAGGCACTTCTACTACTACTGGCTCATAATATTTGTAATCACACTAGCTTCTGGGTGGAAATACTACCTAAGCATTGTAGAACACACTTCCCTCTTAAAGGGTATCTACTGAAACTAGGTTTAGAGAAAAAAGTCTAGGAGTACATCTCGCTTTTAGCTCGAATGCACGATTTATATGAATAAGGGTGCATTCTTTTGAATCAAAATACTTAAGCTCACTCACAGGCTTCTCTCAAGCCCTTTCGTAATCTTTTGACTTACTGAAGACTTTATTTGAGAGTAACTCATCGATAAGGATCTGAGCTCTATTATTTCAACCACCTTTAGTATGAGGGATGGTCGAATGAATTTAAGAAATGCACGAGTCTGATTATGATCCTTATGACATGGTTCTATTGCATAATTTAGAGTATGAAAGAATGGGAAACGTCTCCTAAAGGTTCTTTAGCCTCCTAATTATAAGTGTTGTACACAACACACCTATAAGCAAGACTCTACTTGACACAACTTCATAGATACCCTAGGACACTTTAACCTTCGACTCTGATACCAAGTTTGTCACAGCTCAAGTCTACGCCCTGAACTTACCCGAGACTCGAGAACCATTGCTATCCTCCAAGCGAACCCGCATCCTTGTGGAATACAAGCGGAAGACTAACTCATGCATACACAAGCATCAAACTGAAAGAAATGCTAAATCAACAATGTAATAAATATTAAAACTTTTAATATACTGAGTATGAAACATATGTTTTAAATAAAACATCTAAAACTGAAAGGCTCTCCAAAACTGTCTACCTATGAAGTCTCTACAATACAATGATGAGTGTGGGGAGAAGACCCACGACTCCTCAAGAGAACTACTACAAATAACTCATAAAACTAGAGTCCTCTGAAGGCAAGGAAGTCTCACTCAAAAGCTGACGAGGGGATGAAGTCAGACTCTTGTTGGGGATCATGTATCGGCATCATTAAAAGATGCGGGTCGAAAGACATTAGTACATTGAATGTACAAGTACGTAATATAGCTGAATAAAAAATAACTGAATGAAAGGACGTCAATAGATATAGATTTATACTCAACTAAATGTAAATAAATAAATGAGTGAAATCATTAAAACTTTAATACATACTCATCTCTGAACTCAACATATAAGTGATATAATAAAAATACACTTCTAACTCTATATGAGTGATTCTCTAACCGACAACCATCACTATGAGCTATGTGATGATATATCATGTCGTCCACGCTGCCATAATTGTCATGTATAGTGCAAGGGTATAGAATCTCTCAACTAAGTGGATCCACTAAGCAATAAGGATTCATCTAAAAAGTATGATCCTTTACCCATGTTGGAAGACATAGTTTATGAGGATTTTGAGTTGTCTAAACTCATTCCCATATCGGTGCTCAATATTACTCCCAATAAATATATACTCATGCTCAAATGTATAAAATATAGTATTTCTCTGTTTTGAGATAATTACTCAAAATTTCCTCTTAAAAGAGGTAATACTCTGAGTATCTCTTAACTCTTAAACTCATTTAGAAATCAAAGTTTTTCTTTCTCAATATAACAAAATGATACATTTGGGACTACTTAGTTATCTTATACTCTTTTTTGAATCATTTTCCAAACTCTTTCTCAAGACTCCTCTTTTCTTCCTCAGAACTCAGTTTAAAACAATGAAGTTTGTTTAAAAGATTCTCAATAAGAACTCAATGAGTACTAAGGGATAGGGTTCATGCTAAAGAATAGACATGAACAATCGACTCAATAAATCTCAATGCACAATATACAACAATTCAATAATTAGGAATAGAAATTAAATAATGAGGAACTCAAGAACTTAGAATTTAATATCAACTCATCTCAAGAATACTCAAAACTAAGGTTAGAACCCTAGATTACTCTTTTACTGATTTGAAAGTAGATGTAGGGAGTGAGGATGAACTCAGTCCATCACAATGATAGCCATACATATCTAGAAGAACAAAGTTCTTGAAGAATCATGAAGAGGAACTTGATTGGAAGACTTGAAACCCCATCTTGAAGAAGAATGATCAATAAAATCTTTATTGAGATTCATGAATTAGTTTCTTGAAAACTCTATGGCCAAGAATTATGATTTTATTAACAATTCATAATTGTATGAAGGAATTTGAGTTGGAAAGAATGAAATTCTTGGAGAAGGACTTATCTTGAAGAAGAATCTTGAAAAAGATATGAAATAATCTTGAATTAAAGTTTTATGCTTTGATTTTTCTTAGAATTTTCCTTAAGGGTTTGAGAGAGACGAGAATGTGGGATTAAGAGATGAAAATCTGGTAGTTTTGGGCCTTTAATTATTCAAGAAATTCGTTTAGGGTTTTCTTAGAGGTAAAAAGACAAAAACAACCCTTTTAAGTATTTTTTTTCCAGTCGGCTAATTCGTCACTTTACTGTATCAAGTTACTAAAATGATCATAACTTTTTTCTTGAAACTCGGATTGACACAAATTTGGTGGCATTAGAAAGAACACTCAAATAAATTTAATTTGATAGGCTATGGATCACCTAAATCTTTATATTCTAATAGATATGGTCATTCGAAGTTGACCTAAGTAGAATCTTATATCAAAACATAATCGGTAAGGAAACTTTCAACTCAATTTTGTGCTAGGAGATTCTTGTGACCTTAATTCATATCAAAATCCATTCCCACACTAAATAATAGTCCTTAACACCTAAGATAAATTTATGGATCACATGATATGACGTTATACGCAAATGAAAAATGGTTCAGGCCTTAGCTTAGAAATTTCCGAGGTGTTATACTCCGTATCGGATGAAATTATTACACGTCACTGTGTATTTAATCACTAGTTTTGATAATCTATATTAACTATCCTAAACTGAGTAATATATTATTGGATCAGTGTAACTAGAATGATTTTCACTTGAATTAAACTAACAGTCGACTCTCCATCTGTGTTAGGTTTGTATAAGTTTTTGAAGTGAATAATCGGTCATTGTACATGTGTATTGCATGAATAGTTCTCCAATTCTACCGATTGGCTATTAGAGATGCATGGATATATATGTATAAAAGGAGCCCTTAATTTTATTATTTAGTATTATTTGAGTGAAGTATTTGTTCCATGTGCTGGCTTAGACCTTCCTACATATAAGATGAAATTAATACAAGTCATTATGTATTTAATCACTAGTTTTGATAATTTGTATTAACTCTCCTAAACTGAGTAATATATGAATGGATCAATGTAAATAGGGTGATTTTCACTTGACTTAAACTAACAGTGAACTCTCCATCCGAGTTAAATCTGTATAAGTCTATGGAGTGAATAATCGGTCATTGTACATATGTTTTGTATGAATAGATCTCCAATCTCATCGATTGGCTATTCGAGATGCATGGATATATATGCATAACATGAGCCATGAATTTTATTATTTAGGATTATTCTACTTATTATTATCTATTTAATGTATTATATGTAGAATTCTCAATAGAGTTTACGAATCCATTTAGTACTACTCAAGCTTTTCTTTCGGTAGAGATAAGATATTAATTCAAAGAATGCATTGTACATGTACCTTATGTTAGAAGAAATTATTTTTAGTTTCTATCTAGATAAGAGATGGATACTATACTTAATATATTTTTCTTGTAACTCTCCTATTATTGAGTTTGATGAATATTTTATCTCTTCTGGTATATTGATGCGTGAATTTTTTTTTAGTATTATCCCTCATGAATTGAATTATATTAATTTGTTTCATAAGAAAAAAATATCTTTTAAATTGAATGAAACTTATCTTTACACTAACGTCTAAGTCATTTACCCCTCAGTCCCAAATAAAGAGGTAGGACCCATGCGCACCTCCCTCTTCCTATTAGGTGGATCACATGGATAGAGGACTCCATGGGGGACCCGGGAGTGTCCATATATACCTGCCTAGTTCCAATCTAGGACTTTCTGCTTCATCGATGTGACTGGAGATAATAAAACTAACCATAATAGTAAACAAAGGGTTGGTAACTCCTCGACCGATAAAGTAAAAATTAGCGCATCCCAGATGACTCTGAATATGTAAAAATGAGCACATCCCAGATGCCTCTAAACCTTAAGTCCATTTGTAAAATAGTAAAGGTAGTACGACACCCATAAAAGATCAATTTTTTAAAGTAATCGGGAAAACCCCTGCTTTCTCAATCGTATGCTGAGAACCAATGCATGCATCGGGTCATACTACTAGTCACGTGAGCATGAGGATAGCAATGCAATATATGCCATCGCCAGCATCCAAATAACACACTCACAATTACAAATAGGATAAGTAGCAACCATCTCTCTCCTAGTGTATAGGAACTAACCTGGGATCTAGCATGTTCTCAACCAAGGCCTTGGGCAAACAATACCTCAACCAACTAAATATAGATAACAAGAGAAGAAAACAACTCTAATCAAGCATCAAAAGGGATCACCAGGAGTCAACAAAGTGAAGGAGTACACAAGGAACACCCCCTCTACCCAAAGATACCAGCAAAAGAGGCATAAGCACATCTAACCCCATCTTACGACAAACACATGCATGGGATGAAATCCAAAACTAAACCAAGGTAATCCAAAACTAAACCAAGGTATAGGAACCTCATGATAGGTACAAGTCTAACTAGAGCGAACCCCACAAGCCACACGAACTCATGGTCCCCACACTATAAGAGCAAACCCAACCTGAGAACCACTCCCAAGAAGAAGCTGTGAAATATAAGGATAAACCAGAACTCATTTAAAGGTACTAATCACACCAACTATCCAAAAGGTACCGAGCAACAACTCTAAGGAGATTAAAAATACTAAACTAAGGCACAAGCAAAGAATCCCCAACCTAAACTAAGGATTTCACAATTCTAACTAGCCTCAGGCTCTGGTAGGAATCAAAAGATAAGGATAAGGGGGATAAACCTAAACCCGCTACACAAAATCCCAACTCGCATGCAATAAATGCTAAACATTATTTAAGAAAGCTCAATCAAAGAACAAGTAGACAGTAGCCTAACTCGAATCCGAACACATGCGCTCCAAAACTATTGAGCTAGATCACTCCTCTTCAAATCACCTCTGATCACCGCCACACTGGAAAATTATAAATCACAACGCCAACACGGACGTTTTGACACTAAAATCACCATAATTGGAGATGGACCCAAAAATCAAGTCAAAATGGGAATGTGGGACCCGCAGTGATAATCCAAAAACTGACTCCATTAATAGGTTCTAAACTCCTTTACGAACTTGTGTCCCGAAATCGGACACAATTTGATGCTTGGAAAGGAAGAAAACAGCCCATGCAATTAATCACCATGAAAGAACAAGGAAGAGGGTTGGGCAGCCTATTTTGGAGAAGAATATACCTCATATCAATGATCTTCACACTCCCTCAAATAGTCTCACACGTAGCCATGCCAATTACGAACGAAACGTAACTTGAATCACCCAAAACGGAACTTCCTAGCTCAAGATATCGATGTTTCAATATAAGGAAAAATGCTGAAAAATGGGCTGAGAGAAATTTAAAAGGGAAGGGAGCTCGCAAAGCGAACCTCCGGGCCGTTTTTGCGATGTTGGCAAAAGCGATGCTGGGGTCGCAACGCAACCAAGCCACAAAGGACTTCAGCTCTCTTAAGTGAACATCCGTGCCGCTAAAGAGAACATCACAAAAGTGATGCCCGGGTTGCAAAAGCGAAGGCACCTGCACTGCTGCAACAGTAGTTTTGAGCAAAAATGCTCCAAACTTCGAATGGACACCTGGAATTTATTCAGAGTCCGAATGATGCACACCAAAAGAGCAAACCACTTGGGAACGACATTCCAGACTCATCGAAATTGACAAAATAGCCAACCGAGGTCATTTCGTTAAAATATTTACCAAAGTCAACACTTTACAAAGAAACAAACAAAACGCCAAAAGCTAGAAAATAAACCTGATATTCTCGGAAACAGAACCAAAGGCCATTCTAGACAAAAATTGGCATTTCGGACCTAACCGTGCTGACGAAATTCAATTCTAAGTGCGTTCACCAAGAAAGTTGACCAAAGTCAAACTTTTGGCAAAACACTAAAGCTAAAACGCCTAGTCATACCAACTCCAAATGGAAGCCTCAAAACCCGAAACAATCATCACACTAGAGCAAATTGACCCTTATGGAGCTAATGAAACTGACGAAATTTCGATCGGACTTCAGAATCTCCGGATGTTGAATAAAGCAAACTCTTTCAAGCTTAAAGTCTCCAAACTCAAAAACTCATACCAAGCCCAACCAAACACGTTGGAAAGCATGACACCCAACCAAACATCATACCAAAGCTAGAAGGAAGCTACGGGAAGGGAAAAATGGTTAAAACACGCGAAACCACATAAATGACACCCGAGGGTCATTACAATTATATAAATCAGAAGTAGAAAATCAATTAAATAGGAAAATTACAAGAGTAAAATCTGATAGAGGTGGCAAATATATTTTGCTTAATATTTTTTGTGAAAAACAAGGAATTATTCATGAAGTTACTCCTCCATATTCACCCGAATCGAATGGAGTACCTGAAAGGGAAAGTAGGACTTTAAAAGAAATGATGAATTGTACACTTGTTAGTTCATGTGCTTATGATAATCTTTGGGGTAAAGCTATTTTATCTGCTTGTCATTTACAAATTAGAATTCCTTATAAGAAAATTTGAAAAAAAAAAACCCCTTATAATTGTGGAAAGGTTATCCTCCTAATTTGAAATACTTGATAGTGTAGGGGTGGCTTGCCAAGGTCATGTTGCATGACCCTAAAAAAAGGGAAATTTGTGTCCAAAACTTTTAATTGTATGTTTATTGGTTATGCTAATAATAGTGCTGCATATAGATTTCTTGTGATCAATAGTGATATGATTGAACATAATACTATAGTTGAAACAAAAAACGCTAAGTTTTTTGAGAATATTTTCCTTCAAAGCGTGATAATATATCTCATGATTTTACCTTTCAAAAGGAAAATACTTCTAGTGTTCCTAATTTTCAAAATATTTCTGAAAGTGAGGAATTGAGGAGAAGTACAAGGTCAAGGATAGAAAAATCTTTTGGTAATAATTTTTATACTTATATTGTTGTTAATGATCCTTGTACTATTCATGAAGCAATTTTTTCTCCTTTTGCACCTCATTGGAAAGAAGCCATTAAATCTGAAATAAATTCAATTTTACAAAATAATACCCCCGGAAACTAAACCATTTGATTGTAAATGGATTTTCAGAAGAAAATATTTTTCTGATGGTTCTATTGAAAAGTTTAAACCTAGACTTGTTGCTAAAGGATTTACTAAAAAACAAAATGTTGATTATTTTGATACTTATGCTCCTTTGACTAGAATTCCTCTATTCGTGTTTTATTTGCTTTGGCATCTATTCATAAATTATTTATTCACCAAATATATGTTAAAACAACATTTTTAAATGATGATTTTGAAGAGGAAATATATATGGACCAACCTGAAGGTTGTGTAGTGGCAGGTCAAGAAAATAAAGTTTGTAAATTAATCAAATATTTATATGGTCTAAAACAAGCTCTCAAGCAATGAAATGAGAAATTTGATCAAGTTTTGTTGAGTAATCACTTTACATCTGTTGAAGTAGATAAATGTGTCTATACAAAACTTGTTGATGGTCATTGTGTAATTATATGTCTTTATGTGGATGAGATGCTTATTTTTAGTTCTAGTCTTGATATCATACATAAGACCAAAACTTTTTTGTCTTCTAATTTTGATGTGAAAATAATTAGAGATATGATGATTTCATTTTAACTCAAGGACATTGTGTGGAAAAAATTCTTAAAAAGTTTGAAAACTTTGATGTGGTACGCGTGATCACTTCTTTTGATACTAATAGTCAATTGAAAAAGAATCTTGGAGAAGCTATTTCTAAAAATTAATATGCTCAAATAATTGTTAGTCTAATGCATTTAATGAATTTTACTAGACCTGACATAGCGTATGTCATCTATAGATTGAGTAGATATACTCATAATCCTAATAATGATCATTTGAATGCATTGATAAGACTTTTAAAATATTTAAGAGGTACCATGAATATGGTATTAAATATAGTGGATTCCCCGCTGTACTGGAAGGATGAAGTGATGCTAACTGGATCTCTGATTCGGATGAGACAAAATCCACTAGTGGTTATGTCTTTACCCTTTGTGGGGGTGCCATAACATGGAAATCAACCAAACTGACAATAATTACTAGATCAACTATGGAATCTGAATTTGTTGCATTAAAGTTTGCTGTTAATGAGGCTGAGTAGTTGAGAAACTTCTTAGCAAGTTTTCAATTGGAATAAAACCAACACCTTCTATATTGATACATTGTGATTTCCCAGTAGCAATAGCTGTAGCAAAATATAAATCTTTCAATGGGAAAAGTAGACATATATGTTTGAGACATAACGTGATGAAGCATATGCTAAGAGATGGAATAATTTCCATAGACTAGGTGAAGTCAGAAATGAATTTGGCCAATACTTTGACTATACCTTTGCAAAGGAGAGTGATATCTAAAATATTTAAGGGAATGGGACTTTTGTCAACTTGAGAAAATCGACAATGATGGTAACCCAACCTATGTGATTGGAGATCCCATGAATTAGGTCCATATGGGTAGTAACAAGTCACTAGTTTTTAGAATGCACTATAAAATATGTCCCTTTCTATGGTGTGTGAACATAGTGCAAGACTGCAAGGCAAAGTGAGGTTGATTAAAATCTTAATCAAATTAAGATCCTTTATAAATGGTGTATTGCTCTGCAGAATACACTTGATGAATGGACCTATATGAGTGTGGAGTGGGGCTGCTCCAACGAAATTATGACAAATTTCTAGAGCACTCATGAATACCAGGAATGTGCATGGCCTATTGGTGCAAAACTGTGATGAACAACAAAATGTGTCGAGGCATGATGTAATAAATAAGACACTGAATTTACAAAAGAACTTTTAGTTCATAGAAGTTCTACACTTCATCAACTGTTCTATAAGTTTAATCTTATTTTATCTAGATTTGGTTCATAGTCCAAGAGACACTACATTCGATCCATTATTCTCTTTGTGGAAACCCATCAAAAATTCATTTTTTTTAATTATATTCTTTTTTAGATAAGTGGGTAATTGTTAGGAAAACCAATTATTATAAAATAAGCTATCTCAAAAAGATATATTAACTTTGGTCAAAATTATTTGTTGTCCAATGTTCCAATATAATGCCGTTGCCACCAACGTTCCAATTCTTCTTTAATTGGATATTATTGCCTTTATGGCATTTATCCTTTGGTCGTTTTAATTTTTCTTTTCCTTTGGCATATATATGCCATTCTTGGCCTCTCCAGGTGCAAGTGAGAAAAACATATCAACAATCGCTTCATTCCTCTCCTTTCTTTGCTGGGTTTTATAGTTATAAAAACATTGTTGTTCCTGTTCCTAGTTAATTTTAGAAGAGCTTGTTCAATAATGGGAGATACACCATACCGGTGAAATATCCTTATAGACAATGACTTATACACCTCAAGCTATCAAGAATCAGTGATTGTACAACAAGATTTTCAACAGCCTTTGCAAAGATTTGTCAGGGTACTGTGCAACCAAAGAAACATAGTAAGTTTCCTAGTGGACTTCATATTAACTAGGAAAAGGAAGTACGGACCGGGAAAATGAGATATCTAACTGTTGAATAAGCACTTGATCTGTCAACAAGCATAAAAAATATGGATCTCCGTTGACAAATAATGTCTCCTCAAGAGTTGTGTCAACCAATTCCACGCCAAACGTGACTCGAGGGAATTTTAGCAAGCCTAGTGCTAAAATTTCAAAATCTTTTACAGAGAAGAGCAAAGTGCAGCGGTTTGGATCAGCAGGATATACGAAACCTTAGAGTCATCATATTTACAAAAACACTGAACAGAGCAAAAAAAGAGTACAAAAGATGTTGGTGAACACTTAACCT
This sequence comes from Solanum appendiculatum, assembly GCA_018342035.1. Classification (NCBI taxonomy): domain Eukaryota; kingdom Viridiplantae; phylum Streptophyta; class Magnoliopsida; order Solanales; family Solanaceae; genus Solanum; species Solanum appendiculatum. Next base: position 107,074 of record JAGDQO010001282.1, read on the forward strand.
TTAGATAATTGTACTTTTTTCCCTATGTTCAATGATTTTGGCATTTTGAAGATTCTGAGACTTCGCATATCCTGCTTATCCTAAAGACCGTTGCACTGCAGTCTTCTCAGGAAAAGAATTTGAATTTTGAACTCTATGATTTCTAAAATTCCCTTGAGTCACGATTGCAATGGATTTGGTTGACACAACTCTTGAGGAGATAGTATTTATCAGTGGAGATCCATATTTATTGATGTCTGAAAGGAAGAGAAAAGAAGAATTAAAGAACATGTGAATTGCACATCAAATTCATTCATTCTCTTTCCAATGGCCGTATTATTATGTTCGAGAGGCATAACTCGTGGCCAAGGTGGATTCGGTGTCGTCTCGTTAGCTTCTACGTCCAATACACTATTCATGGACTTACTCTTCACTCTTTTATTGCCATCAAATCTTACAAGTACAATGCTTCTCAATCATTGAAAGAAGAAGATGAATATTTCCGCACGTTCAAACACTCTCCTAGCATTATTCGTTGTTTTGGAGCTAATCTCTACTTAGAAGATGAAGTTATCCTTTACCACTTAATGCTGGAGTAAGCATCAGGAAGAAGCATTGCGAATCGTCTTAGAAACTACAATTTACTGCTGGAGTTTGAAGTTAAAAAATACACAAAGAATGTTCTTCTAGGCCTCAATTGTGTGCACACCAACGGAATTATATACTGCGACATCAAGCCTGACACTATTCTCCTTGTGGGCAACAATGAAACTTCCAAGATTGCTCATTTTGGGCTCTCCATAACTTTTGAATAGGCCATGAAAGAAATATGGAAATTGATGATCAGGGGAACAAAAAGGTATATGGCACCTGAATTGGTGTGTAATTACGAGTATGGCCCACAAGTTGATATTTGGGCTCTTGGCTGAAATGTTTATGAGCTGATTATGGGGACACCACTGTGGGATGGAAATGATGATTATGTGTTTCACAAAATCGCGTTTGAGAAACCAAAGTTTCAGAACTTATAATTGTCGAAGGATGCCAAAGATTTTTTGAAGAGATGTCTTGTGAAGAATCTCGTCTTACGTTGGACTACCGATATGCTCTTGAACCATCCTTTCCGGCCGAATTCATCCAAAGTAGTCAACACAGAAAAGACAAGGAAGAAAAAAAGTGGTTCACTGTCCCTTCTACACAAACTAATCCACACAATAACATTCAAGATCCATAATCGTAAAGTTGTGAGGTAATTGCCAGTTTTGAAGGTAGTAGAGAATGAAACTTGTGGCAGGGTACTGGGTGCAAATGTCTACGGAGCATATTTCTTACAGTGTAAACTGATTTCATTTTAAATAAAAAGGCGATTTTCAGTAGTAAAAATGAATATCAACATTAATTCATTGTAAAACAAGAAAGGGGGAATGATTCTATATGCTTAACTATGACAATGAACTTCTCAAATATTACATTGACCATAAATTCCCTTGTTACTATTTTTTGCCATCTTACATTATTTTGGCTCTAAAGTTGTTTTGTAGTGTCTCTTTGGTACCTATATTGATGTTGTTATAATTTTGTTCTAGTGATACATATTCTTTAATTTGCAAGTGTTGAAGATAGTGAAGGCCACGCCATACAAACTGAGTTATTTTAAGCAACTTGTTCCATTCTAAATTCACATATTGACCATAAATCTAATAGGAATTCAAACGATCAACGTTTAAAGAAGACAAGAGTCATATATTGACAATAAATCTATTTGTTGATTTGTATTTGTGAAAAATAGTACGAGGAGTCTAACACTAGAGTCAGATAATATAACCAAAAGATATGAGTCAGATAAACGATGCACGCATTAAAATACACAGAAGACGCTGGATTAAAACAGACTGAAGAAGATAGAACTGAACGAAGAAAATTCGTCGTGAACAGATTTAGAACAATGAGTGGAGCACAATGTCCAGAGTTCCTACATTTTCTCCAACTATCTCTATATCAATCACTTTGTTGCTGCCTCTTTCAGCACATCCATGGGAATCAAGTTTACTACCATCTCACTAAGTAGTATCTATTTAGATTATCATTAATTTATATCACAACTCGACACTATGAATGAACATAACTTTTTCCCATAGTTAGGAATATGTTCTACTGAGATGTTGGGATATATACTATTAACCATATATTTAGATATAGTATTTATTATAGAATAATTATTTATTCAGTTTAATAAAAGTTTTAATAGATCATATATTCGTTTATGGTGTCTATTTACTTATATAGTATATGATTTAGTGTATAGCGTTTTAGTTTATACATAGAGGATTAAATCATCCGTTCTTATAAATATAAATTTTTTTGTTCGCAATCAATGATGGAAATTGGACATACCATCGGCAGTATTGTAGAGCAAGATTATATATAATTTATCTTGATTATGATAACAGTGTAGTTCCAACTTCCTCTGCTATTTCATTTTGTATGTATTGAACAGGACAGAGTAGAGATAGTTGTTTTACACTGACTGACAAAATCATATTCTCTTAACTATTAAATGTACTTATATTCTTAATCTTTATATAACCATTATGATCTGTATACATTTATTATCGTTTTGATTTAGTAAAAGGTGAAATTATGACATGGATCAATATGTCTAGTAGATTGGATGATAATAATATATATTGGTGAAGAAATAACTTAGTTGATGGAATTCATGCCTCGATATAGATATTGATGATATGCCTTTATGAGAAACTTATAAGTTTTCATCGTATCAAATCTTGCAAGTGGATTTATGAATTCGGTACATGAAATAAGTTTAGCAATGTTCTAAGGGAAATTGATCATTGAATTAAATTCATCAATAATTTAATTTACTGATTAGTATATGGAATCTTAACATGGGGAATTACATAAGTGTTTAATGGGAATTTCAAAATATAAAATAGGGGAGTGCAATTACGAATTTCTAGTGGAATGATTTGGAATTATTTCCATAATAGAAAAGCCTTAGTAATTAATTTTGTGGTCCCTATAGTGCCCATATTTAACTAGAACTTAGAATCCTTTTCTAAGGGAAAAAGGGAGAAGTGGCGTGTCTTTCTATATTTTAAGGAAAGAGAAAAGTACATGTCTCTTTCTATTCTAATGAAAGGGAGAAGTATGTCTCTTTTTCTATTCTAAGAAAGGGGAGAAGTTTGTCTCTTTTTCTATTCTAAGGAAAAAGAGAAGTACATGTTTTTTTCTATTCTAAGGAAAGACCGTGTGTTTCCTCTCCTTCTTGGACTAGGAAGAAATCTCTATAAATAGCGATTCTTCTAACCCTTGAAAGAGAACAAGTTTTCTATACGATACTTGTCCACCCAAGTATTGAGAGTGTTCGGATGTGAACTTGGGATCACTGTACAAGACAGTAGAACTGTTGTCTAACATGTGGATTCTCTTGAAGGTAATTGCTCATGATTCAAGAGGTAATTCTTAAATTAAATTTCAAAAAGTTTATATGTTCTAGCATAAACGTATTGGTTATCTATTATTCATGTAAGCAGCATAATTCTGGTATGCTTCCACTGTGCGTATGGTTTTCCAACAATTGGTAATAGAGCCATACTTACATCTTTATAGATAACCTAAATATATGTATGTATGATTTGTGGTTTGTAAAAAAAAAACTATTGGGAAAAGAACGAATCACATGAAACTTGAAGTGTTTTGATTTGTTGGCTAAACTGCATATGATCTTAATTGTGAGATGATCAAGAGGGCAAAATGTGTTGGCGGTAGTTTTTTACTTTCGCGTGACAATGGAGAGCAGCAATAAACACTTGTCCTAATGATTATTAGAAGTCCTTTTTTTTTAAATTAATGGAACCCAAATTGAAAATGTTTTATCAGTTAAGAGAAAAGTTAAAGTTCCATAGATTTTTTTAATTGATAAATGGCCGTAATAACTTCTGCACATGTAATTGATTTTTTTTTATCGGCTGCTAGTTGCAATTTTTTTAGGGTTGTTTCTTATTAATCCATCAAATTTGAAAAACTTGATAAGAAAGGGAATCATAGAGATTGTTGATGAAAAAATTATCATTGAACTGATTGTGAAGTATTTTTTTACTTTATAATATTTGTTATTGACTAATTGTTGATTCCAAAGCTTGTTAACTGGCGGTGGCAATCACTATTCAGGTCAATTGGATTAATTTTTGTTAATAATTATTTGAGCATATTATTTATTACATATATATTAATTTTTATAAATTAAGAAATTTTTGATTAATAAATAGTTATCACTTAAGTGGTTCACTTATTTGAAATCATTGAAAATTCTTTAGACTTTATACATATAATAATATATATTGCAATACATGAATTTAGAATTACGATTAATGAATAGGATTCACTAAAATGGTCTATTTATTTGAGTCAGTAGAACATCCTCAATGCATCATGTATAAATTATTCTAAGTGAATATTAGTGTTAAATATTTATTTACGTAAATGGTGATTTACCTTAAACTACTAGTAAAGCTTAATTAATTCATGAGAAGAGATATCGAGGTTTCACTCAAAAGAGAGCAACATAATATCTTGGATTCTCAAGTGTATTAATTTAGAGAATAATTTTTTTATAAGAAGGTATTGAGTGTCTTACCCGAAGTTTCATGCTCATTAGATAATTATAAAGAAAAGAATGAAAATCTGAATCAAGTAATTTTAATCTTTAGCTATGTCTAAAATGATTACTTTCCAAATTTGGTCGTAGTTTAGGTGGTCATGAATTTTATGATCTCTGATTGATTTGAAATTTAAGGGTTCCATCGAAATTATTTAGATGGTTTTAGGTAGTTTGTCGGATTAAAATTTGATTTTAATATGATAAGGTCAATCTTTATGTCAATTTTAGTTATGTTAAATTTCGAACATAATTACATGTTATGGTTTAACCTATATTTATATATGATATGGATATAGATCTGATTATTTTTCTTTAAATCATTTGAATCTGAATTTGATCAAATCTTTGAATATAAATAATATTTTTAAACTCTAATTGATATGAAATTCAGTAGGTTCATCAGAAAATATCATTTAATAAAACTCATTGCTTTGTAGTGATTTGACAATTTGAGGTCGTTTAGATGATGTTTCTGGGCAATTTTTTATTTTGAAAATTAATTTAAATGAAAAATTACTCAACTATGACATAGTTGTGAAAGAGTTTGTTCTCTATGGATGACTAAATTTTAGTGAAGTATTAAGTACATGTGTTGGTTTTAGACCTTCCTCCATATCAGATGAAATTAAGACAAGTCACTAGATTTAATCTCTAGTTTTGATAATATGTATTAACTCTCCCTATCTGAGTAATATATGATTAGATCAATTGATCTAGGGATAAGGTTTAAATTAACAGTATACTCTCCATGTGAGTTAGCTCTTGTTTTAAATTTATAGGAGTGAATATCGGACACCATATATCTATGTTGCATGAATGGTTATTTTTTCTTCAAAATATGTTGTTCAAGAGGCATTAATATGTATGAGGTATGTTATGAAGTTCAATATTCAATATATACACAAATTTCCTGATTTTTGGAAAATAGTACTCAGATAATGTAAATAGATTTTAGAATAATGTTCTTTGTTCTTCGTTCGTGTATCTATTTCACAAATGATAATATGTGATAAGAATTACTTAGCAAAAAATTTTAAATTCCATTTTGATCAAACAACGTTTTCAACAAAATTGATCATACTTTCGGAATTAAAAAAAAGGACTCTGATTGGTTTCAAATTTTGTAGATTCATAAGAACGACCTAGGAAGAAATATTTTTTGGATCATTATATGAGTTTTTGGTCATATTAGTTTATAGGGGTCCTTTCTTGATTGCAAAGATTAAATTGTAGGGAAGTATTAGTTTCATTTGTGGGTTTAGATCTTCCTCCATGTCACAACCTGAGCCTACACCCTGGACGTGGTAGGCACTCGAGAACCATTGCTTGGCCCCCAAGGGAACCTGCATCCTGGCTGACTACAAGCGAAAGATTAACTCATGCATACACAACCATCAACATAAAAGAAATGCTAAATCAACAGTGTAACAAATCTCAAAACTCTCTGAATATGCTGAGTATGAAACATACGTTTTAAATAAAACATCTAAAACTGAAAGACTCTCCAAAACTGCCTATCTATGAAGACTCTACGGTATAAAGATGAGTGTGGGGACAAGATCCACAACTCCTTAAGAGAACTACTAATAACAACTCATAAAACTTGAGTCCTCTGGAAGAAAGGAGGTCTAACTCAGAAGCTAACTCTTGTTGGAGATACAAAGAACCTGTTTCTACGTCATTAAAAGATGTAGGTCGAATGACATCAGTATATTGAACGTACGAGTATGTAATATAACTGAATAACAAAAAATTGAATGAAAGGACTGCAATAGATATAGATATATACTCAACTGAATGTGAAGAAATAAAGCAGTGAAATCATTAAAACTTTATAAAAACACTTGCACATTTCTGAACTCAACATATTAAGTGATATAATAAGAATACTCTTTTAACTCTATTTGGGAGATTTTGTAACTGACAACCATCACTATGAGCTACGTGATGATACAACGTCTCATCCACACTGCTAAAATTGTCCTAAACTGTGTTGGGGTATACAATCTCTCAACTAAGTGGATCCACTATGCAATAAGGATTAATCTTAAAAGTATGAAACTTTACCCATGTTGGCAGACATGGTTTATGAGGATTTTAAGTTGTCTGTACTCAACCCTATATTGATGCTCAATACTACTCTCAATAAATATATACTCATGCTCAAATGTATAAAACTCACTCTTTCTCGATTTTGTGGTAATTACTCAAAATATTCTCTTAAAAGAGGTAATGCTCTGAAGTATCTCTGAACTCATAAACTCATTTAGAAATCAAAGTTTCTCTTTCTCAATGTAACAAAATGATACATTTGGAACTACTTAGTTCCCTTCTACTCTTTTTCAAATCATATCTCAAGACACCTCTTTGCTTTCTCTGAACTCAGTTTAAAACAATTACGTTTGTTTAAAAAATTCTCAATAAGAACTCAATAAATACTCAGGGATAGGATACATCATGAAAAATAGACATGAACAATCAACTCAATAAATATCAATGCACAATTTAAAATAATTGAATAATTAGGAATAGAAATTCAATAATTAGGAACTCAAGAACTCAAAACTCAGAACTCATCATCAACTCATCTCAAGAATACTCAAATCTAAGGATAGAACCCTAGATTACAATTTCATTGATTTGAAATTAGTTGTAGGGCTTGAGGATGAACTCAGTCCATCACTATTATAGCCTTACATATCTGGAAGAACAAAGTTCTTGAAGAATCTTGAAGAAGAAATTGATTGGAAGACTTGAAACCCTAGCTTGAAGAAGAATGATCAAGAAAACCTTTCTTGAGATTTTTGAATTAGTTTCTTCAAAACTCATAGCCAAAAATTATGATTTTCATTAATAGTGATTTCGGTATTTTGAAGATTCTGAGATTTCGCGTTTCCTGCTTATCCTATAGACCGTTGCACTGCAGTCTTCTAAGGAAAAAAATTTGAATTTTTAACTCTATGATTTCTAAAATTCCCTTGAGTCACGATTGCCATGGATTTGGTTGACACAACTCTTGAGGAGTAGTATTTATCAGTGGAGATCCATATTTCTTGATGTTTGAAAGGAAGAGAAAAGCAGAATTAAAGAACATGTGAATTGAACATAAAATTAATTCATTCTTTCTTTCCAATGGCCGAATTATTATGTTTGAGAGGCATAATTCTTTGCCAAGGTGGATTCGGTGTCGTCTCGTTAGCTTCTACGTCCAACACACTATATCATGGACTTACTCTTCCCTCTATTATTGCCATCAAATCTTACAAGTACAATGCTTCTCAATCGTTGAAAGAAGAAGATGAATATTTCCGCACGTTCAAACACTCTCCTAGCATTATTCGCTGTTTTGGAGCTAATCTCTCCTTCGAAGATGAAGTTATCCTTTACCACTTAATGCTGGAGTAAGCAACAGGAAGAAGCATTGCGAATCGTCTTTGAAACTACAATTTACTGCTGGAGTTTGAAGTTAAAAAACACACAAAGAATGTTCTTCTAGGCTTCAATTGTGTTCACACCAACAAAATTATATACTGCGACATCAAGACTGACAATATTCTCCTTGTGGGCAACAAAGAAACTTCCAAGATTGCTGATTTTGAGATCTCCATAAATTTTGAACAGGCCATGAAAGAAATATGGAAACTGATGATCAGGGGAACAAAAAGGTAAATGGCACCTCAATTGATGCGTAATAACGAGTATGGCCCACAAGTTGATATTTGGGCTCTTGGCTGAACTGTGTATTAGCTGATTACGTGGACAACATTGTGTGATGGAGATGATGATCATGTGTTGCACAAAATCGCATTTGAGAAACAAAAGTTTCAGAATTTAAAGTTGTCGAAGGAAGCAAAAGATTTTCTGACGAGATGTCTTGTAAAGAATCCCGTCTTGGGTTGGACTACCGATCTGCTCTTGAACAATCCTTTTCGGCCGAATCCATCGAAAGTAGTCAACACATAAAAGACAAGGAAGAAAAAAAGTGGTTCAATGTCCCTTCTACACAAACAAATCCACTCAATAACATTCAAGATCCACAATCGTAAAGTTGTGAGGTAATTGCTAGTTCTGAAGGTAGTAGAGAATGAAACTTGTGGCAGGGTACTGGGAGCAAATGTCTACAGAGCATGTTTCTTACAGTGTAAACTGATTTTATTTTATGTACAACGGCGATTTTCAGTCGTAAAAATGAATATCAACATTAATTCATTGTAAAAGAAGAAAGGGGGAATGATTCCATACGCTTAACTATGACAATGAACTTCTCGAATATTGCATTGACCATAAATTCCCTTGTTACTATTTTTTGCCATCTTACATTATTTTTGTTCTAAAGTTTTTTTGTAGTGTCTCTTTGGTACCTATATTGATGTTGTTATAATTTTTTTCTAGTGATACATGTTCTTTAATTTGCAAGTGTTGAAGATAGTGGAGGCCACGCCATACAAACTGAGTTATTTAAAGCAACTTGTTCCATTCTAAATTCACATATTGACCATAAATCTAATAGGAATTCAAGCGATCAACGTTTAAAGAACTCAGTAGTCACATATTGACCATAAATCTATTTGTTGATTCGTATTTGTGACAAATAGTACGAGGAGTCTAAAACTAGAGTCGGATGATATAACAAAAAGATATGAGTCAGATAAATGATGCATGCATCAAAATAGACAGAAGTAGTTGGATTAAAACAGACTGAAGAAGATAGAACTGAACGAAGAAAATTCGTCGTGAACAGATTTAAAACAATGAGTGGAGCACAATGTCCAGAGTTCCTACATTTTCTCCAGCTATCATGTCTATCTCCATATCAATCACTTTATTACTGCCTGCTTTAGCACATCCATGGGAATCAAGTTTACTACCATCTCACTAAGCAGTATCTTTTCAGATTATCATTAATTTGTATCACAACTTGACACTATGAATGAACAGAACTTTTTCCAATAGTTAGGAATATGTTCTATAGTGATGTTAGGATATATACTATTAACCATATATTTAGATATAGTATTTAATATAGAATAATTATTTATTCAGTTTTAATAAATGTTTTAATAGATCATATATTCGTTTATGTTGTCTGTTTACTTATATAGTATATGATTTAGTGTATAGCGTTTTAACTTATACATAGAAGATTAAATCATCGGTTCTTATAAATATAAAGTTTTTTGTTTGCAATCATAGATAGAAATTGGACATACCATCGACAGTATTATAGTGCAAGATTATATATAATTTATCTTGATTATGAGAACAGTGTAGTTCAAACTTCCTATGCTATTTCATTTTGTATTTATTGAATGGGAGCGAGTAGAGATAGTTGCTTTACACTGACTGACAAAAGCATATTCTCTAAACTATTAAACGTACTTATATTCTTAATCTTTATATAACCATTATGATTGTATACATTTATTATCGTTTTGATTTATTAAAAGGTGAAATTATGGTATGGGTCAATATGTCTGGTAGATTGGATGATAATAATATATATTGGTGAAGAAATAACTAAGTTGATGGAATTCATGCCTCGATATAAAAATTGATGGTATGCCTTTTTGAGAAACTTATAAGTTTTCATCGTATCAAATCTTGCACGTGGATTTATGAATTCGGCACATGAAATAAGTTTAGCAATGTTCTAAAGGAAATTGATCATTGAATTAAACTCATCAGTAATTTAATTTACTGATTAGTATATGTAATCTTAACATGGGGAATTACATAAGTATTTATGGGAATTTCAAAATATAAATAGGGGACTGCAATTACGAATTTCTAGTGGAATGATTTGGAATTATTTGGAATTATTTCCATAATAGAAAAGCCTCAGTAATTAATTTTGTGGTCCCTATAGTGCCCATATTTAACTAGAACTTAGAATCCTTTTCTAAGGGAAAAAAGGAAACGTGGCGTGTCTTTTTATATTTTAAGGAAAGATCTGGGCTCTATTATTTCAACCACCTTTAGTATGAGGGATGGTCGAATGAATTTAAGAAACAAACGATTCTGATTATGTTTCTTATGAAACGGTTCTATTGCATGATTTAGAGTATGAAAGTATGGGAAACATCTGCTAAATGTCATGTAGCCTCCTGATTATAAGTGTGGGGCACAACATACCCATAAGAAAGACTATATTGACACGACTTCAAAGACACCCAAGACACTTGACCTTCGAGTATGAAACATAAATTTTAAATAAAACATCAAAAATCTGAAAGACTCCAAAACTGTGTATCTATGAAGTCTCCACTGTACAAAGATGAGTGTGGGGATAAGACCAACGACTCCTCAAGAGAACTACTACAAAAAACTCATAAAACTGCAGTCCTCCGAAAGCAAGGAGGTCTCACTCAAAAGCTGACGAGCGGATAAAGTCGTACTCTTGTGGGGGATCCTAAGATCCTGTATCTGCGTCATTAAAAGATGCAGGTCGAATGACATCAGTACATTGAATGTACGAGTTTTTAATATAGGCGAATAACAAATTACTGAATGAAAGGACGACAATAGATATAGATATATACTCAACTGAATGTAAGGAAATAAATGAGTGAAATCATTAAAACTTTACAAAAAAATACTTACTTATCTCTAAACTCAACATATAAGTGATATAATAAAAATATACTTTTAACTCTATTTTGGAGATTCTCTAACCGACAATCATCACTATGAGCTACGTGATGATACATTGTCTCACTCACGCTACCAGAATTGTCATATACTGTGTCAGGGTATAGAACCTCTCAACTAAGTGGATCCACTAAGCAATGAGGATTCATCTAAAAAGTATGATCCTTTACCCATGTTGGCAGACATGGTTTATGAGGATTTTGAGTTGTCTGAACTCATCCCCACATCAGTGCTCAATAATGCCCCCAATAAATATATACTCACGTTCAAATGTATATAATATACTCTTTCACTATTTTGAGATAATTACTCAAAATACCCTCTTAAAAGAGGTAATGCTCCGAGTATCTCTGAACTCATAAACTCATTAAGAAATCAAAGATTTTCTTTCTCAATGTAACAAAATGATACATTTGGGACTACTTAGTTCCCTTATACTCTTTCTCAAATAATTTTTCAAACTCTTTCTCAAGACTCCTCTTTGCTTTCTCAGAACTCAGTTTAAAACAATGAAGTTTGTTTAAAAGATTCTCAATAAGAACTCAATGAATACTAAGAGATAGGGTTCATCCTGAAGAATAGACATGAACAATCAACTCAATAAATCTCAATGCACAAAATACATCAGTTCAATAATTAGGAATAGAAATTCAATAATCAGGAACTCAAGAACTCAAAATTTAATATCAACTCATCTCAACAACACTCAAATCTAAGGATAGAACCCTAGATTACTCTTTCACTAATTTGAAAGTAGATGTAGGGCATGAGGACGAACTCAGTCCATCACTATGAAAGACTTACATACCTGCAAGAATAAAGTTCTTGAAGAATCTTGAAGAGGAACTTTATTGGAAGACCTGAAACCCTATCTTGATGAAGAACGATCAAGAAAACATTTCTTGAGATTCATGAATTAGTTTTTCAAAATTCTATGGCCAAGAATTAAAATTTTATTAATATTTCATAGTTGTATAAAGAAATTTTAGTTGGAAAGAATGAAATTTTTCAAGAAGGACTTACCTTGAAAAAGAATCTTAAAAAATATATGAAAGAATCTTGAATGAAAGTCTTATGCTTTAATTTTTCTTAGGGTTTTGCCTAGGGTTTGAGAGAGAAGAGAATGCTGGATTATGAGATGAAAATCTGATTGTTTTGGGCCTTTTATTAATCAAGAAATTCGTTTAGGGTTTTCTTAGAGGTAAAAATACAAAATGACCCTTTTTAGTTTTATTTTTTCCATCGGCTAATTCGTCACTACACTGTATCAAGTTACTAAAATGATCATAAATTTTTACTCGAAACTCAAATTTACACAAAATTGGTGGTGTTGGAAAGATGACTCAAATAAATTTAATTTGATAGGTTATAGGCCACCTAACTCTTTATATTCTAATAGATATGGTCATTTGAAGTTGAACCAAGTAGAATCTTATATCAAAACTTAATTGGTAAGAAAGCTTTAAACTCAACTTTGTGCTAGGAGATTCTTGTGACCTTAATTCATATCAAAATTCATTCCCACACTAAATAATAGTCCTTAACACCGAAGATCAATTTTAGGGTCACCCAATATGACCTCATACACAAATGAAGAATGGTTCGAGCCTTAACTTAGAAATTCTCGGGGTGTTACACTCCATATCAGATGAAATTATTACAAGTCACTATGTATTTAATCGCTAGTTTTGATAATCTATATTAGCTCTCCTAAGCTAAGTAATATATTAGGTCTATATAAGTTTTTGAAGTGAATAATCGATCATTGTACATGTGCATTGCTTGAATATTTATCTAATTCTATCGATTGACTATTCGAGATGCATGGATATATATATATAAAATGAGCCCTTAATTTTATTATTTAGGATTATTTGAGTGAAGTATTAGTTCCATGTGTTGGCTTTGATCTTCCTCCATATCTATTGAAATTAATAAATGTTACTGTGTATTTAATCACTAGTTTTCATAATCTGTATTTACTCTCCTAAATTGAGTAATATATGATTGGATCAATGTAAATAGGGTGATTTTTACTTGACTTAAACTAACAATGGACTCTCCATCCGAGTTAGGTTTGTATAAGTCTATGGAGTGAATAATCGGTTATTGTACATATGTTTTGTATGAATAGATCTCCAATCCCATCGATTGCCTATTAAAGATGCATGGATATATATGCATAACATGAGCCCTAAATTTTATTGTTTTTGATTATTCGACATATTATTATCGATTTAACGTATTATATCTAGAATTCTCAATAGACTTTATATATCCATTTAGTACTACTCAAGCTTTACTTTCGGTAGAGATAAGATACTAATTCAAAGAATGCATTGTACATGTACTTTATGTAAGAAGAAATTATTTTCAGTTTCTAACTAGATAAGAGATGGATACTTAACACTTTTTTTCTTGTAACTCTCCTATTATTGAGTTTGATGAATATTTGATCTCTTGTAGTATATTTATGCATGCATTTTTTAATTTGTATTATCTCTCATTAATTGAATTATATTAATCTGGCTCATAAGAGAAAATATCTTTTAAATTGAATGAAACTTACTTTTACACTAGCGTCTAAGTCATTTACCCGTTAGTCCCAGACAGCAAGGTAGGACCCATGTACACCTCTCTCTTCCTGTTCAGTGGGTCACACAAACAGAGAAATCCATGGGAGACTCGAGACTGTCCATATATACCTGCCTTGTCTCTATCCCGGACTTTCTTCTTTGTTAGGATGAATGGAGATAATCAACATAACTATAATAATAAAGAAAGGGTCGGCAACTCCTCGATCGGTAAAGTAAAAATGAGCGCACCCCAGATGCCTCTGAATATGTAAAAATGAGCACCTCCCGGATTCCTCTAAATCTTAAGTCCATTTGCAAAATAGTAAAGGTAGAACGACCACCATAAAAGATCAATTTTAAAAGTAATCTTAAAAAACCCTACTTTCTCAAAAGCATGATGAGAACCAATGCATGCACTGGGTCGTACTACTAGTCACGTGAGCATGAGGATAACAATGCAATGCATGCCATCACCAGCATCCAAACAACACACTCACAATTACAAATAGGATAAGTCCCAGCTATCTCCCTCCTAGAGAATAGGAACTAACTTGGGATCCAGCTTGTCCTCGACAAAGGCTTCGTGCCCAAAATACCTCAACCAACTCAACAGAGATAACAAGAGAAGGAAACAACTCTAAACAAGCATCAAAAGGGATCACCGGGAGTAAAAAAAGTGAAGGAGTACACAAAGAACACCCCCTCAACCCAAAGATACAACCAAAAGAGGCACAAGCACTTCTAACCCCATCTTACGACAAACACAAGCATGGGATGGAATCCAAAACAAAACCAAGGTATAGGAACCACATCACAGCTACAAGTCTAACCAGAGCGAACCCTACAACTTAGTTATTTCTATACCAACAAGGTAATGAGCAATAACTCTAAGTAGATTAAAAATACTAAATTAAGGCACAAGCAAAGAATCAACCTAAACTAAGGATTTCACAATTCTAACTAACCTAAGGATCAGGCAAGAATCAAAAGATAAGGATAAGGGGGATAAACCTAATCCCGCTACACAAAATCCCAACTCACATGCAATAAAAGCTAAACATTATCTAAGAAAGCTCAATCAAAGAACAAGTAGACCGTAGCACTTCTGCAACGGCGGTGGCACCTGCACTGCTGCACAAACAACTTGGAGAAAAAATGCTCCCACCGAAGGCACCTACACTGCTGCAACAGTAGTTTGGAGCAAAAATGCTCCAAACTTCAAATGGACAACCGGAATTTATTGGGAGTCCAAACGACATAAACCAAAAGAGAAAACCACTTCGAAACGATATTCTGGACTCACCAAAATAAAAAAAATAGCCAACCAAGGTTATTTCATTAAAATATTTACCAAACTCAACACTTTACAAAGAAATAAACAAAATGCCAAAAGCTAGAAACTCAACCCGATAGCCTCAGGAACTAAACCAAAGGTCATTCTAGACAAAAATTGGCTATCTAGAGCTAACCGTGCTGACGAAATTTGATTAAAAGTGCGTTTACCAAGAAAGTTGACCAAAGTCATACTTTTGGCAAAACTCTAAATTAAAACTCCTAATCGTACCAACTCCAAACGGAAGCGTCAAAACCCAAAATGATCATCACAATAGACCAAAATGACCCTTATGGAGCTAATGGAACTGACAAAATTCCTGTCCGACTTTAGAATCTTCGGATGTTGAATAAAGTCAACTCTTTCAAGCTTAAAGCCTCCAAACTCAAAAACTCACACCAAACCCAACCAAACACCTTGGGAAGCTTACCACCCAACCCAACATCATACCAAAGCCAGAAGGAAGCTACGGGAAGGGTAAAATGGTTAAAACATGTAAAACCACAGAAATGACACCATTACAATTATATAAATGTAGAAAATCAATTAAATAGGAAAATTAAAAGAGTAAAATCTGATAGAGGTGGCGAATATATTTTGCATAATGACTTTTGTGAAAAAGAAGGAATTATTCATGAAGTTACTCCTCCATATTCACCCGAATCGAATGGAGTAGCTGAAAGGAAAAGTGTAATGACCTTCTGGTCATTTGTGTGTTTCTGCCTATTTTCTGTCGTTTGGAAAGTCTCTATAGTGACCCCATGTCATTTTTGACTTGCTGGCACTGTAGGTTTGGTTGCCTGGTCATTCGTTAGGGTTTTATACCTATGTTCCTATTTTGAATATTTTGAACCTTGAAAAGTTAATTTTGGCCATAACTTTAGGTAAATGACCTCTGATGGGAATTCTGATGATTCCATCAGCTTTGGAGCGGCCAAATTAGGCTAGAATCATGATTGGCCCGAGTCTCGAGACTTCCGATGTGATTTTGGGGCTAGTTAGCTATTTAGCCTTTGAAATTTGGCTTAAAGTTGACTTTGGTCAATATTCTTAATAAACACGCTCGGATGAGAATTTCGTCAGTGCGGTTAATTCCAGAATATCGAGTTTGGTCTAGAATTGCCCTTCAAGAACTTTCGAGAGCTTCCGATCAAATTTTGTCGCCCTCGGTAGAATTTTGCTAAAATGGCCGATTGGGTGTGGGACCCACATTTCATCCGAACGACCTCGTAATGAAATTTTGACTGCGCCATTGAGTCTGGAACGTCGAATTGAATGGTGTAGCATATCACATTTGCGTGCACGGGGTCCCGAACTAATTCCGAGCACCCCGTCGAAGTTTTGGAATTGTCAAAAACTAGCTGGTGCAGCTGATATCTACAGACACATTTCCTCTCCGCGATCATGGGAAAGGCTCCCCGTTCATGAAGGTGTAAGTGTATATACTCCGCGTTCGCGGGCAAGTTGCCGCGTTCATGCAGGTTTGAGGTCCTATGCTCGGCGTTCGCATGAGTTGTTCGGCGTTCGCGTGAGTTGCTCCGTCTTCGCGTGAGTTGCTCTACGTTTGCGGTGGTCTGTGAGGCTGGGTGACCTTCTTCTCTATGCTTATGGGCCTGGGGCCGCATTCGAGGAGCTCTGCTTGTCATCCCTCCTCATTCGCGGAGCTCTTTCTGGGTTAGAGGTCTTATTGTGTTAGGTGTACCTCGATATCCGTGAATTTGAGGTGTAAGTTGATATTCTAGGCCTAATTTTGTGAAGTTTCGCATTTCTTGAATTTTGTTGTATGGAGTTGATCCGAGCCCCGATGGGTGTTCCATTTTGGAATACAAGTTCGGAGAAGGACTTGGGACGTCTTCACGAAGTCAATTCCTGAAAAATCCATAGCAGGTCCCATGCTTTCGATTTTGACTCCAAAATTGGTCTGCCTCTGATTTGAATACATTTAGTGTCTAAACGACCATAGTGACGCTGTGACTTTATTTTTGGCAGCGTGGGAGTAGTTTGAGTCCGTTTGGAAGGTAAAAGCTCAGGCAGAGTAAATTAAAGAGCGCGTGGTCGGCCTTCTGGCAGGTTACAACTTCCCTTCTTCCTAGATTGAGCTTGAATGCATAAATGCGTGTTGATTCGTGGGAATCTAGGGTTGTTAGCTATTGTTTCTATCCTTCTTCTCCGATTTCTTCGTTTAGAGTTGATTTTTAGGCTATTCGGGGGTAGTAACATGCTTTAGAATGGGTTGTTGACCTTGGGGTATTGATGTTTTTTGTGGGGTATCTGTTTGGTGGTTATCTGTTGTTGCATGCATGGGGCTGGGTTATTTTCTTCCTTTATGCTAGTTGGTTGTGTTTTCATCCTTAGAATAGGTTAGGATAGTATTGCCTTAGTCCTATGCATATGTTGACTTTGGTATGTGTCCGACGTCGATTCGGATGGACTAGGTCCCTTTAAACTTGAATAGCAGAGTTGGGTCTTGTAGTTGAGCCTGGTTGTAGTTTCGTGTTGTTGTGATCCTTCTGCCTTCTGTCCCCTTTCTGTGATGCCGATGCGCTATCAGAGGCGTAGCTTCATCCTTGCTAGAATGCTCAAGAACGGCTCTATGTTTAGGAGTGTTGGAAGTGGACGTCGATCCACAGTGGCATGGAGTTTATTCACGCGTTGTGAGGTGATTGGGAGTGGACGACGATCCACGATATCAAAGAGCTTGAGATCCTCTACGGAGTTGATATGACCTGCACACTTCGTCTGGCTTGGGACAGGGCCCTCGAAAGTGATAGCTAACTCACTTGGTTAGCATGGGCTGGGCCCCCGGAGTCATTAGCTGGCAGGGTAATTTGATATAGGTCATTTGAGGTCCTCTTCGGAGTAAACACAGCCCACACACTCATATGGCTGGGACAGGGCCCCCGGAGTGTTAGTAGGCTCACCCGTCTGGCTTGGCACAGGGCACCCAGGGTGATAGCCTATTGGGCATTTGGATATTGGGTCAATTGGAGGGATCATCGTACCCCCTTGTAATACTTTTCAAGCTTGGGACAGGGCCCCAGAGTTTTAGTAAGTTAGGTGGGTTGTTTTGAGAAGTAGTACTTGTGAGTGGTTCAGTGTTGTGTAATTATGGGTTCAGAGTTCTATTTCCCTTTAAATCCTTAGTTCTAGCTTTTCACTGTACTTTTTGGGCTTATGGGTGCCCAATCGGGTTCTTATTGGTCTGTGCTTGAGTGTACCTAGCGGGTCTTATAGGGGGCTTGGCTGGGATATGTTGTGGGCCTGTGTTATAGACTTTGGAGGCTAGTGGGACCATTTATTACCCTTGGCGGAGTTTGCGTACAACAATAGCTACCACTATAGCCTTCAGATGGCCCCATTTGAGGCCTTATATGGTAGGCGTTGTCACACTCCAGTCGGATGGTTTGAGTATATGAAGCCTAGGCCGCGTGGTACAGATATTTTTTTGGAGACCTTAGCACATGTGAGGATTATTCAAGATCGGCTCAGGACGATTCAAACTAGACAGCAGAGTTACGCGGATCGCAGTCACGGCCCCTGAAATTTTTCATTGGTGATAGAGTGTTCCTCTGAGTATCGCCCATGTAGGGCGTGGTGAGATTTGGAAGGCGGGGCAAGTTTAGCCCCAGGTAGATCGGTCCTTTTGGGATCTTGAGGGCAGTGGGTGATGTTGCCTATGAGTTTGCTTTACCTCCAGCACTTTTCCATGTTTTAATGCTACGCCGATATGTTCTGGATGAGTCTCATGTGCTCCAGTATGATGTCGTTGAGTTGGATGATCATCGGTCGGACCTATATTTAGGAGAAAGTTCCTATTTTAGCCAGAGATATGAGGAAGCTGAGGTCGAGAGCCATTCCTGTAATTAGGTTTGTTGAAGGCATTGTTCAGTTAAGGAGGCTACCTAGAAGACCGAGCGGGAGATGCAGGAGCAGTTTCCTAGCTTATTTGAGCCCTCAGGTATTTCTTGACTCTTACTTTCGCGGATGAAAGTTTTTTTCGTAGTTGATGTAGTAATGATCAGGTTATTTGTGTGTTTGTGGCTCTTTTCCATCGTTTAGAGTGCCTCTATAGCAAACCTAAGTGAATTTTGACTTGCTGGCACTGTAGGGTCGGTTCCCTTGTCGTTCGTTTGGGTTTTTTGCCTATGTTCCTGTTTTGGAGATTTTGAACCTTGAAAAGTTGTTTTCTATCATAAATTTTGGTAAAGGGCCTCAGATAAGAATTCTGACGGTTCCATCAGCTTCGGAGCGGCCAAATTAGGTTAGATGCATGATTGGCTCGAGTCTCGGGGATTCCGGTGTTATTTTTGGGCCATTTAGCTCTTTAGCCTTCAAATTTAGGCTTAAAGTTGACTTTGGTCAACATTCTTGGTAAACATGCTTGGATGAAAATTCCCTCAATGCGGTCATTTCTTGAATGTCGCATTTTTTCTAGAATGAAACTTTGAGAATTTTCGGGAACTTCCGATCAAATTCCGAGGCCCCCGGTAGAATTTTGCTAAAATGGCCCATTAGGTATGGGACCTACTTTTAATCGAAACAAGCTCGTATGGAAATTTTGACTTCGTCATTGAGTCTGAAATGTCAAATTTGATAGGGTAGCATATCTCATTTGCGTCCACGGGATTCCGAACAAATTCCGAGCACCCCGTCGGAGTTACTCAGCAGGTGCAGTTGATATCTGCAGACATATTTTCCTCTCCACGTTCACGGGATAGGCTCCACGTTCGCGGAGGTGTAAGTGTGTCTATTCCGCGTTCGCAGGCTAGAGACCGCCTTCTCAGAGGTTTGAGGTCTTGTGCTCCGCGTTCGCGTGAGTTTCTCCGCGTTTGCGGAGGTCTGTGAGGATGGGTGAGCTTCTTCTCTGCGTTCATGGGCCTGGGGCCACGTTCATGGAACTCTGCTTGTCATCCCTCCATGTTCGCGGGGCTGGGACCGCGTTCGCGGAGAAGTGTTTGTTATGTTTCCGCGTTCGCGGGCATGGAGCTGTGTTCGTGGAGTTCAGCGGGGTGCAATGGCTTTAAAAGTGAGGTCGAGCCTTATTTGGAAAGAAAGTTCCATAATTCATATCTCCCTCATCTTTTATCATTTTTTGGTGATTCAAAGTCCAAGGCATTTAGTTTTTTGTTGGCTTCGTGGGTTAGTGGTTTGATTGTGCTGGGTTTACCTCTATATCCATGAATTCAAGGCGTAAGTAGCTATCCTTGGCCTAATTTTGTAAAGTTCTGCATTTCTTGTTGTTGGTTGCATGGGGCTGATCCGAGCCCCGATGGGTGTTACGTTTTGGAAAACAAGTTTGGGGGAGGATTTAGGACCTCTTTAGGGAGTCAATTCAAGAAAAATTTGGAGCGGGTCCTATGTTTTCTATTTTTTACTCCGAAATTGGTCTATCTCTGATTTAGATCATTTTAGTGTCTAAACGACCGTATTGACGCTGTGACTCTATTTTTGACAGCGTGGCAGCAGTCTGGGGCCTTTCAAAAGGGAAAAGATTCGGTAGAGTAACTTGGAGTGCACGTGGTCGGCCTTCTGGTAGGTTACGGCTTCCTTTCTTCCTAGATTGAGCTTGAATGCGTAAATGCTTGTTGATTCATGTGAATCTGGGTGGGTAGCTAGCATTGTTGTTCTTCTTCTCCAGTTACTTCATTTATAGATGATTTATTTTGCTTTTCGGGGCTAGTATGATGCTTTAGTATTGGTTGTTGACCTTGGGGTGTTGATGTTTGTTGTGGGGCATCTCTTGTTACATGAGTGGGTTTGGATTATTTTCTTCCGTTATGCTAGTTGCTTGTGTTTTCGGTCTAATAATAGGTTAGGATAGTATTGCCTTAGTCACATGCACCTGTCGAGTTTGGTATGTATCCGACGTCGATTCAGATGGACTAGGTCCTTGTAGACTAGAATAGTAGACTTCGGTCTAGTAGTTGAGCCTGGTTGTATTTTCATCTTGTTGTGATCCTTCTATCTTCTTGCTCCTTTTTGTAATGCCGATGCGCTATCGGAGGTGTAGCTTTTTCCTGGCTGGGATGCTCGAGAGCGGCTCTATGTTGAGGCGTGTTGGAGTGGACGACGATCCATAGTGGCTAGGAATTGATTCGCGCGTTGTGAGGTGATTTTGAGTGGATGGCGATCCATGATATCTTAGAGTTTGAGATCCTCTACGGAGTTGATATGACCCGCACACTCTGTCTGGCTTGGGACAGGGCCCCCGAGAGTGATAGCTAACTCACTTGGCAGGCATAGGCTGGGCCCTCGGAGTGATTAGCTAGCAAGGCAATTGGATATAGGTCATTTGAGGTCCTCTTCGGAGTAGACATAACCCATGCACTTGTTTGGCTGGGACAGGGCGCCCGGAGTGTTACTAGGCTTACCTGTCTTACTTTGGACAGGGCACCCGGAGCACCTGTCTAGTTTGGGACAGGGCCCCCGGAGTGTTAGCGGGCTAGGTGAGCTGTTTTGAGAAGCCGGACTTGTGAGTGGTTCAGTGTTAGGTGATTATCGATTCGGAGTTCTATTTCAATTTAATTCCGTAGTTCTAGCTTTCCGGTGTACCTATTGGGCCTATGGGGGCCCGTTCTGGTTCTTGTTGGTCTGTGCTTGAGTGTACCTACCGGGTCTTATGGGGGGGGCCTAACTGGGTGTAGTTCTGATGTCCTTAGATTTTCTTTCTGCTTATTCCTTTCCTATTATGTTGACTATTATTCGTGTTTGATTCTATCTTGTCTACCTGCTTTTACCTTTCTTGCTCTGTTGGCCTATGATGCGTACTGGGTACCTATTATTTGGTACTCATGCTACACTTTGCATCTGTTTTGTGATACAGGTCCGAGCACCAGTTATCAACGTTGAATTCGAGCCAGCAACTGTCTGTTTAGGAGACGAGGGTGAGCACATGACGTTCTGGGATTACCTGTCTCTTTCTGTTTTTCTATTTTTGCTTGTCTTTTGATTTTGAGACAGTCTTGTTTCTGTGGTCCACTTTTGGGACTTGTACTCTAGTTAGTAGTTTTGTACATGTGACTTCGAGGTTCTTGGAGGTATCTTTGTATATATAGTTTTAGGTTCATTTCCGCCTTCTCTTGTGTGTTCTTATTTTATTGCTTCCGCCTTGTTGAGGTTAGTTTCCACCCTCAGTCCCAGTACTGTTAAGTTCCGGGATAGGGTTATGGCTGGCCTATCGGTTGGTTGATAGGCGCCATCATGGCTCTAGAGATCGGGTTGTGACAAAATGTAGGACTTTAAAAGAAATGATGAATTGTACGTTGTTTGTTCATGTTCTTCTGAAAATCTTTGGGGTGAAGCTATTTTATCTGCTTGTCATTTAAAAAAGAGAATTCCTTATAAGAAAATTGGAAAAAAAACCCCTTATGAATTGTGGAAAGGTTATCCTCCTAATTTGAAATACTTCAAAGTGTGGGGGTGCCTTGCCATGGACATGTTGCCTGACCCTAAAAAAAGAGGATATTTTGGTCCAAAACTTCTAATTGTATTTTTATCGGTTATGCTAATAATAACAAAAAACGCTAAGTATTTTGAGAATATTTTCCTTCAAAGCGTGATAATATATTTCATGATTTTACCTTTCAAAAGGAAAATACTTCTAGTGTTCCTAATTATCAAAATATTTCTGAAAGTGAGGAATTGAGGAGAAGTAAAAGGTCAAGGATAGCAAAATCTTTTGGTAATGATTTTTATACTTATATTGTTGTTAATGATCCTTTTACTTTTCATGAAGCAATTTTTTCTCCTTTTGCACCTCATTGGAAAGAAGCCATTAAATATGAAATAAATTCAATTTTACAAAATAATACTTGCGAGTTAGTTGATTTACCCCCGGAAACTAAACCATTTGATTGTAAATGGATTTTCAGAAGAAAATATTTTTCTGATGGTTCTATTGATAAGTTTAAACCTAGACTTGTTGCTAAAGGATTTACTAAAAAACAAAATGTTGATTATTTTGATACATATGCTCCTTTGACTAGAATTCCTCTATTCGTGTTTTATTTGCTTTGGCATCTATTCATAAATTATTTATATACCAAATGGATGTTAAAACAACACTTTTAAATGGTGATTTAGAAGAGAAGATATATGTGGACCAACCTGAAGGTTGTGTAGTGGAAGGTCAACAAAATAAAGTTTGTAAATTAATAAAATCTTTATATGGTCTAAAACAAGCTTTCAAGCAATAGAATGAGTAACTTCATCAAGTTTTGTTAAGTAATACTTTACATCTGTTGAAGTAGATAAATGTGTCTATACAAAACATGTTGATGGTCATTGTGTAATTATATGTATTTATGTGGATGACGTGCTTATTTTTAGTTCTAGTCTTGATATCATACATAAGACTAAAAAATTTTTGTCTTCTAATTTAGATATGAAAGACATCGGAGAAGCAAGTGTTATTTTGGGTATGAAAATAATTAGAGATAGTGATGATTTAATTTTAACTCAAGGATATTATATGGAAAAAATTCTTTAAAAGTTTTAAAACTTTGATGTGGCACGTGTGAACACTCATTTTGATGCTAATAGTCAATTGAAAAAGAATCTTGGAGAAGATATTTCTCAAAATAATATGCTCAAATATTTGGTAGTCTAACACATTTAATGAATTTTACTAGACCTGACAAAGCTTATGTCATGTGTAGATTGAGTAGATAAACTCATAATCTTAATATTGATCATTTGAATGCATTTATAAGACACTTGAAATATTTGAGAGGTAACATGAATATGGTAATAAATAGAGTGGATTTCCCGCTGTACTGGAAGGATGCAATGATGCTAACTAGATCTCTTATTAAGATGAGACAAAATCCACTAGTGGTTATGTCTTTACCCTTTGTGGGGCTGCCATAACATGAAAATCAACCAAACAGACAATAATTGCTAGATCAACTATGGAATATGAATTTGTTGCATTAGAGTTGGTTATTAAGGAGGCTGAGTGGTTGAGAAACTTCTTAGCAAGTATTTCAATTGAAATAAAACCAACACCTTCTGTATCGATACATTGTGATTACCAAGTAGCGATAGCTGTAGCAAAAAATAAATCTTTCAATGGGAAAAATAGACATACACGTTTGAGACATAACATGATAAAGCATATGCTAAGAGATGGAATAATTTTCATAGACTAAGTGAAGTCAGAAATGAATTTGGCCGATCGTCTGACTATACCTTCGCAAAGGAGAGTGATATCTTCAATATTGAGGGGGATGGGACTTTTGTCAACTTGAGAAAATCAACAACGATGGTAACCCAATCTTTATGATTGGAGATCCCATGAATCAGGTTCATATAGGTAATAACAAGTCATTAGTTTATTAGAATGCACTATAAAATATGTCCCTTTCCGTGGTGTTTTAACATAGTGCAAGAGTATTGCAAGGCAAAGTGAGGTTGATTAAAATCTTAATCAAATTCAGATCTTTTATAGATGGTGTATTTCTCTGCAGAGTACACTTGATGAATGGACCTATATGAATGTGGAGTGGGGGCCGCTCCTATGAAATTATGATAAATTTCTAGAGCACTCATGAATACCAGGCACGCGCATGGCCTATTGGTGCAAAACCGCGATGAACAACAAAATGTGTGGAGGCATGATGTGGTAAATATGATGCTGAATTTACAAAAAAAGAATTTTTAGTTCATAGAAGTTCTAAACTTCATCAACTGTTCTATAAGTTTAATCTTATTTTATCTAGATTTGGTTCATAGTCCAAGAGACACCATATTCAATGCATTATTCTCTTTTTGGAAGCCCAGCATAAATTCGTTTTTTCTTTTATATACTTTTATATAAGTGGGGGATTGTTAGGAAAAACAATTATTATAAAATAAAGTATCGAAAAAATATATATTAACTTTGGTCAAAATCATTTGTTGTCCAACGTTCCAATATAATGCCATTGCCACCAACGTTCCAATATAATGCCGTTGCCACGAACGTTCCAATTCTTCTTTAATTGGATATTATTGCCTTTATGGCATTTATCCTTTGGCAGTTTTAATTTTTCTTTTCCTTTGGCATATATATGCCATTCCCGGCCTCTCCAGATGCAAGTGAGAAAAACATATCAACAATAGATTCATTCCTCTACATTCTTTGCTAGGTTTTATAATTATAAAAACTTTGTTGTTCCTGTTCCTAGTTAATTCTAGAAGAGTTTGTTGAATACCGAGGGATACACCATACCGGTGAAATATCCTTAAGGACAGTGACTTACACGCCTCATGCTATCAAAAATTCGTGATTGTACAACAAGATTTCCAATAGCCTCTGCAAAGATTTGTCAGAGTACTGTGCAACCAAAGAAACATAGTAAGTTTCTTAGTGGGAATCGTATTAACTGGGTAAAAGAGTACAGACCGAGAAAATGAGATATCTACTTGTTGAAGAAGCACTTGATCTATCATCAAGCATCAAGAAATATGGATCTCCGTTGATAAATAATGTATCCTCAAGAGTTGTGTCAACCAATTCCAATTCAAACGTGACTCGAGGGAATTTAGCAAGCCTAGTGCTCAAATTTCAAAATCGTTTTCCTGAGAAGAGCATAGTGCAGCGGTTAGGATCAGCAAGATATATGATACCTCAGAATCTTCAAATTGCCAAAAACAATCAACAAAGCAAAAAAAGAGTACAAAAGATGTTGGTGAACACTTAACCTTTAAATAATTTTTTTTCTCTATTCAGTGATTTTTGCATTTTGAAGATTCTGAGATTTTGCGTGTCCTACCGATCCTAAAGACCACTGCAATGCACTCTTCTCAGGAAAAGAATTTGAATTTTGAACTCTATGATTTCTAAAACTCCCTTGAGTCACGATTGCCATGGTTTTGGTTGACACAACGGTTGAGAAGATAGTATTTATCAGTGCTGATCCATATTTCTTGATGTCTGATAAAAGACCAACTGCTTGTTCAACAGGTAGATTGAAACACTCCAAGCTTTCAAAGAATTTTGAATTTGTAAAACTCACCTGAAGACAGTGACCTACGGAGGCCACCTATGGGCCGTAGATGGATTGACAAGCCGTAGGTGGGGACCGTCAACGGCACTGTGAACTTTCAGGATTTCCAAGTTTCTAAACCTTGACCTACGGAATAGCAAGACAATTCGTAGTTCAGTTGACGGGCCGTAGATGAGTTCCATAGATGCCTTCCAGACTTAGCCAAATTTTCAGCCCAAAATGTACTTTCTGAATCAATTGACGAAAGAGCTGGACGGTTCGTCAATTGATGTATAGACTGTAGATCCTGTCCGTCGATTGGCCTCGACAGTTTTTAATTAAGGGCCTTTTGGGTATTTTTCCAAATTGTTTACCTAATAGGCTAAGTCGGTTATACCCTTAATCTAAGACCTTCAAATACTTTCTAAGCCTAATTCCTCTCATTCTAATTCATCCCTAAATACTCATCTCTCAAATATTTCTCTCTCTAAAAGAACTCTCTCAACTCTCAACGAAGAAGAAGAAGTGAGTATCCTCCATTGAAGACCATCAATCTTCTACAATTTTGTTGTGGATTTTAATTGAGGTATGATAGTGTTCACCATTTGGAGTCCTTTCCTCGAATGGGCCCTTCCTCTTCTTCATGATTTTCAAAGGTTTACTCTAACCCAATTGAATTAGGGTTTTGATCAATGATTGTGCATTCTTCAATTATGATTCCAATTATTGATTTCATGATTCCTAGTGTACGATCTAGGGTGATAAAGTAACTTAGTGCACGAATTAGCATGAATTACATGATTTTATGTAAACATTGCATGAACCCCCACGATCCCAAGCTAATTCTCCCCAATTTGATAATCTATGCTTTGATTTTTGGGTTGAGCTCTAGTTTAATGAAGTTTATGAATTCTCTATGAAATCAAGAATTAATTATGAATGAATTGAGGATAGTCTTATGAATTTAGCATGATCAAGTCAAAAGCATGATTTTCCTCTATTTTGTGAGTTCCTTCAAGTATGGTTAAATTGCCTTAATTATGACTTTCTAAGCATGAGCATGCATTGAATTGCATGATATGAGTTGAACGTGCACGAACCCATATGAACTCTATGAACTATGAAATATGAGCAGGATGAATTAAGGGTTCTTTGAGAGTAAGGTTCCAAAGTTATGATATGATGATGCTATAGTTGAGTAGTGTAAGGTTTTCTCACGTAATTCTCCCACTATGATAAAAGAAGAACAAACAGGCGATTAGCCATGTTCTTAAGGAGCTATTCTTATGACGTAAGCTTGGACAAGGTACATGGAAGATTAAACGTCTATAAGCATGATTTTTGCTTGAATTCGTAACCCTAGTTGTACTTTTCATGTTTAATGATATAAATATGTTAATGACTAATCCAGGGGAATTATGCTTAGTACCGAGTCGATATTGAGATGGAAGCCCTCCCGGTAGTAGAGGCCGGGTCTTCTAGTGAAAGCTCTCCCGTTAGTAGAGGACAAATTTTCTAGATGGAGCTCTCGCGTTAGTTGAGGCCGAGTCTCCTAAAGAAATCTCTTTCCCATAAACTATGTTGCCACCATAGGATGTTGTCTTTAAGTAGACATTAGCTAGTGGATCCACATAAGCTAAGAAGTTCATGGCCTTACCTTTGCAAGTAGGACAACTCTTTTTGGTGTGGGGTAGGCACCGGATTTCGTGTTGATAGCTCACATGGTCTTACATGTCGGTTAAGGCTTTTCCCCTCAAGTTAATGAACAAGTGTTCTCATGATGAAGTAAAGAAAAGAAAGAAATATGATTTAGCTTGCTTTGGCCTTGATATATGCTTTATGTTTCATGTTTCTAATGTTTACCATGTTTTTAGCTTGGCCATTGCATGTCATATCATGTCTCTATCTCTAGCACGATTTATGTGTTTATTTGCATTGCTATCATACTTAGTACTTAATTGTGCTAACGCATACATTTGCCTATATTAACTTCTTTGGTGTAGGATGTGGCAATTCACCTTCCACTCGTGGCTAGAGCTTGATTAGAGAGTTGATAGAAGACTTTGTGAGTCCTCATCCATCCGAGGACATAGCCTAGCTCGTATTTCTTTTTTATGTATTTTCTTTCAGTTTTGGATTGTATTGGGTTACGTCCCAACTTTATTTTCTTGTATGTAATGTATGCTAAGGGCTTGTATGAGGCCTCTCGGGGTCTTGTACGCCATGTCACATCTAGGGGCTACCTTGGGTGGTGGAAAACTTGGTAATCAGAGCGCAATGTTTTAGAAAGGTCCTAGGATTCTCATAAGCCGCGTTAACTAGAGTCTTGTTCATGAGTGTGAAGCGCGCCACATTTATGAATGAGAGGCTATAAGACGTTTAAGAAATTCCAGTTCTTTCATTACTCTTATGTCGTGCCATAAAGTTTAACGCTATATATCTCTCTCCTAATCCCTATCCTACACGTTTCAGGATATGCCGACCTGAAGAGCTTACGCTAGAAGAAACATGAGAGAGAATGTGGAACAAGAAGCTCCTCCTCTAGCTCCTTAAGTGTCGGCCGACCCTTTGGCGGACAAGTGACTAATGCGGAGTTTAGGGCTGCTTTACAAGTGTTGGCTCAAGCCGTGACGGCCCAAGCCAATAGAGAGGTGGTGGCTCCCGTGAACCCAAATGTGGGTACGACTGCGTCAGGAGTAAGGGACTTTACTAGAATGAATCCTCCGGAATTTCATGGCTCTAAGGTTGAGGAAGATCCCCAAGAGTTCATCGATGAAGTGTACAAGGTGTTAATGATCATGGGTGTGACACCGGATGAAAAGGCGGAGTTGGCCGCTTATCAACTTCAGGGTGTTGCCCAAATTTGGTTTAATCAATGGAGGAGTGAGACGGCGGTTAATGAGGGTCCTCTTGATTGGAAGAAATTCAAGGTTGCTTTCCTTGATAGGTTCTTTCCCCTTGAAATGAGGGAGGCAAAGGTGCTTGAGTTTATCAACCTTCGACAAGAAAATATGAGTGTGAAAGAGTATGCTTTGAAGTTCACAAAATTGTCCCGATGTGCTCCTTCCATCGTTGTTGATCCAAGGGCAAGAACGAGTAAGTTTGTTTCAAGGGTGTTCGAAATGTTGGTTAAAGAATGCCGCACCGCTATGCTCGTTAATGATATGGATATTTCTCGTCTCATGGTGTATGCTCAACAAATTGAGGAAGAAAAGCTTAATGAAAGGTCTAGAGAGACCATGACGGCTAGGACCAGAGATGGTAACTTTTCGCATGCAAGGTTCGATGGACATGGTCATCTTAGATTTCGACAAAGGTTCTCCGGCCAAGGCTCATTGAATGCTCCTCCGAACTCCAAAAATGAAGGAGTGTCAAACCCAAAGTTTCAAAGAGGGTATAATTATGGTTCTTTATTGGCTCCTTGTACCAAGTGTTGGAAAAAGCATGAGGGTAGATGTCTAGCCGGTACAGATGGTTGTTATAATTGTTTAAAGAGTGGTCACAAGATGAGGGATTGTCCATCTCTCACGGCATAGGAAAGAGAGAATAAGCAAGCTCAACCTAGTGGATCGGGTTCAAATGCTCAGAAGCAAAATCGATTTTATGAACTTCAGGCTCGTCATGAGCAAGAGAGCTCTCCCGATGTGGTTACCGGTATGTTAAGAGTTTTCCATTTTGATGTTTATGCTTTGCTTGATCCTAGTGCTACCTTGTCTTTTGTGACGCCATATGTGGCTATGACGTTTGATGTTGTTTCGGATGTGTTGCTAGATCTTTTTCGTGTCTCTACTCCGATTGGAGAATCTATCATGGCTAAGATAGTTTATAGAGATTTTCCCGTCTCCTTATCCCATAGAGTCACTCATGTTGATCTTGTAGAGCTTGAGATGCTAGATTTTGATGTTATTCTTTGGATGGATTGGTTGCATGCTTATTATGCCTCTATTCATTGTAGGGAAAGAGTGGTAAAGTTTCAGTTCCCTAATGAGACTATCCTAGAGTGGAAGGGGGGAAATTCTATGTTTCGAGGTCAATTTGTTTCTTATCTAAAGGCTAGTAAGATGATCTCTAAGGGGTGCATTTACCATCTTGCTACGATGAGTGATATAGATTCCGAGACCCCTACTCTTGAGTCGGTCCCCATTGTTAATGAGTTTCTGGAAGTGTTTCCCGATTACTTGCCCGGTATTCCTCCCGAAAGGGAAATAAACTTCGGTATTGGCCTTCTCCCAGATACGCAACCTATTTCTATTCCTCCTTATAGAATGGCTCCGACGAAACTGAAGGAACTAAAAGAGTAGTTTAAAGACTTGTTGGTTAAGGGTTTCATCCGGCCAAGTATTTCTCTACGGGGTGCTCCCGTCTTGTTTGTAAGGAAGAAAGATGGTTCACTCCGTATGTGTATGGACTATCGCCAATTGAACAAGCTTACCATTAAGAATAAGTATCCTCTATAAAGGATAGATGACTTGTTTGATCAACTTCAAGGGGATAGTTATTTCTCTAAGATCGACCTTCGTTCGGGCTAGCACCAATTAAGTGTGAAAGAAGATGATATTCCAAAAATGGCTTTTCGTACTAGGTATGGTCACTACGAGTTCTTGATAATGTCATTTCGGTTGACAAATGCTCCAGCCGCATTTATGGACTTGATGAATATAGTGTTTAAGCAATACCTCGACATGTTTGTGATTGTGTTTATTGATGGCATTTTGATCTACTCAAAGAATGAGGGTGAACATGTTAATCATTTGAGGATTGTGTTGCAAGTCCTCAAGGACCAAAACCTCTTTGCGAAGTGTAGTAAATGTGAGTTTTAGTTAAGGTTCGTGGTTTTTCTTGGTAACATTGTTTCTGGTGAGCGCATTGAGGTAGATCCTAAGAAGATTGAAGCGGTTAAGAATTTTCCTAGACCTTTATCACCTTCGGATATCCGTAGTTTCTTGGGCTTAGCCGGTTATTATAGGAGGTTTGTTGAAGGGTTTTCATCTATTGCTTCTCCATTGACGGCTTTGACTCAAAAGAAGATTAAATTTGTATGGTCCGAGAAATGTGAGAAGAGTTTCCAAGAGTTGAAGGATCGAGTTACTTCGGCTCCGATATTGACTCTACCGGAAGCATCCGATGGTTTTGTGGTTTATTGTGATCCCTCGAGAATTGGGTTAGGATGTGTTCTTATGCAAAATGGGAAAGGCATTGCTTATGCTTCAAGGCAACTTAAGGTGCACGAAAAGAACTATCGTACTCATGACTTGGAATTAGCGGCAGTTGTGTTTGCTTTAAAAATATGGCGACATTATTTGTATGCGGTACATGTAGATGTCTTCACCGACCATAAGAGTTTGTAATATCTGTTTAAACAGAAAGATTTGAATCTCCGCCAAAGAAGGTGGCTTTACTTGTTAAAAGACTATGATATGATTGTTCTCTATCACCCTGGTAAGGCTAATATGGTAGCAGATGCTCTTAGTTGATTATCCATGGGTAGTTTTGCTCATGTTGAGGATGGTAAGAAAGAGTTGGTTTGCGATGTCCATAAATTGGCTCGATTGGGTGTTAGATTGGTTGATTCTACTAAAGGTGGTGTTACGGTTAACAAGGGTTCCGAATCCTCTTTTGTGCATGACGTGAAAGCTAAGCGATGTCTTGATCCTAACTTGGTTGATCTAAAGGAAGCGGTACTTAAGAAGTCCATTGAGGTTTTCTCCCAAGACGGAGATGGTGTGCTTCTATATTAAGGTCGTTTGTGTGTTCCCAATGTAGAGTGTTTAAGAGAGCAAATTTTATCAGAAGCCCATGGTTCTCGATATTCCATCCACCCAGGAGCTACCAAAATGTACCATGATTTGAGGGAAATTTATTGGTGGAACGGAATAAAGAAAGATATTGCATAGTTTGTGGCTAAGTGCCCTAATTGTCAACAAGTGAAAGTTGAGCATCAAAGGCCGGAAGGTTTGACCTAAGATATTAGTATTCCTACTTGGAAGTGGGAAGATGTGAATATGGATTTTATTGTGGGTTTGCCTCGCATGAGGCACCAATTTGATTCGATTTGGGTTGTTGTTGATAGAATGAAGAAGTCAGCCCATTTCATTCCCGTCAAGACCTCTTATTCAGCGAAGGATTATGCTAAGTTGTATTTGAGGGAGATGGTTAGGCTGCATGGAGTGCCTTTATCCATTATCTCCGATCGTGGTGCACAATTTACTTCTCAATTTTGGAAGTCGTTCCAAAAAGGTCTTGGTACTCGTGTTAAGCTTAGTACGGCCTTTCATCCCCAAATCGATGGGCAAGCAGAGTGTACTATTCAAATTTTTGAAGATATGTTGAGAGCTTGTGTAATTGATTTCAAGCGTACTTGGGATGATCACTTGCCTTTAATTGAGTTTGCTTAGAATAATAGCTACCACTCTAGTATTGGTTTGGTGCCATTTGAGGCTCTCTATGGTAGGAGGTGTAGATCGCCTATAGGTTGGTTTGAAGTTGGTGAAGTTGATTTGATAGGATCTGAGTTGGTGCATGAGGCTATGGAGAAAGTTCGACTTATTAGGGAAAGGTTGAAAACTGCCCAAAGTCGACATTAGTTCTCTGCCGATGTTAGAAGAAGAGAATTAGAATTCGATGTTGATGATTGGGATTACTTGAAAATCTCACCCATGAAGGGTGTAATGAGATTTTGGAAAGAAGGGAAGCTTAGTCCCCGTTCTGTAGGCCCCTATCATATTTTAAGACGCGTTGTAAGGTCTCTTATGAGCTTGACTTGCCTAATGATTTGGCATCACTGCATCCGGGTTTCCATGTCTCATTGTTGAAGAAGTGTGTTGGTGATCCGACCTCTATAGTGCCATTAGAGAATCTTGGCATAAAGGATAGTCTTTCCTATGAAGAAGTCCCGGTTGAGATTTTAGACCGGCAAGTCCGGAAGTTAAGAAATAAAGAAGTTGCTTCCGTGAAAGTTCTATGGAGGAGTCAATTGGTTGAGGGTGCGACTTGGGAGGCTGAGGCCGATATGATGTCTCGATATCCTCATCTCTTTCCTTCCGATCCTACTCTAGCTTGAGGTATCTAGATCCTCATGGTTCATTCCTTTGATCTCATGTGTCATAGTTGATTTCCATGATTCCTTGATTATGCATGTTCATGAAAAGTAATATATGATTACGTGCATTTGAGTATGAGTTGCATGAAGTCTTCATGATATGCTGTGTTGATCATGGTTTAGCTTGGAGTTAATGTTTACTCCTCGGATATGTGGACTTATGTGATTGCATGCTAGGTTAGGTTGTTAGTCCGTGTCTATTACCCTTCTCATGATATCTTGATTCTCATTTGAGGACAAATGTTCCCAAGGAGGAGACATTGCAAAACACCAAGCTTTCAAAGAATTTTTAATTTGTAGAACTCACCTGAAGACAGTGACCTATGGAGGCCACTTATGCGCTGTAGATGGATTGACGGGCCGTAGGTGGGGAGCGTCAATGGCACTATGAACTTTTAGGATTTCCAAGTTTCTAAACCTTGACCTACAAAATAGCCGGATGGTTCGTAGTTTAGTGGACGGGAAGTAGATGGGTTCCGTAGATGCCTTCCAAACTTAACAAAATTTTCAGCCCAAAATGAACTTTCTGAATCAATTGACTGAAGTTCAGGACGGTCCGTCAATTGATGTACCGACCATAGATCCTGTCTGTCGATTGGCCCCGACAGCTTTTAATTAAGGGTTTTTTGGTCTTTCTAATTGTTTACCTATAAAGCTAAGTCGGTTATACCCTTAATCTAAGACCTTTAAATACTTTTTAAGCCTAATTCCTCTCATTCCAATTCATTCCTAAACTCTCATCTCTTAAATATTTCTCTCTCTAAAAGAACTCTCTCAACTCTCAAGGAAGAAGAAGAAGTGAGGATTCTCTATTGAAGACCATCAATCTTCTCCAATTTTCTTGTGGATTTCAATGATGTATGATAGTGTTCACCATTTGGTGTCCTTTCATCCAATGGGCCCTTCCTCTTCTTCATGATTTTCAAAGGTTTACTCTAACCCAATTGAATTAGGGTTTTGATCAATCATTGTGGGTTCTTCAATTGTGATTCCAATTATTGATTTTATGATTCCAAGTGCACGATAAAGAATGATAAAGTAACTTAGTGCATGAATTAGCGTGAATTACATGATTTGATGTAAGGATTGCATGAACCCCCACAATCCCAAGCTAATTCTCCCCAATTTGATAATCTATGCTTTGATTGTTGGGTTGAGCTATGGTTTAATAAAGTTTATGAATTCTCTATGAAATCAAGAATTAATTATGAATGAATTGAGAATAGTCTTATGAATTTAGCATGATCAAGTCAAAAGCATGATTTTACTCTATTATGCGAGTTCCTTCAAGTATGGGTAAATTGTCTTACTTATGGCTTTCTAAGCATGAGCTTGCATTGAATTGCATGATATGAGTTGACCTTGCATGAAACCATATGAACTCTATGAACTATGAAATATGAGCACGATTAATTAAGGGTGCTTTGAGAGTAAAGTACCAAAGTTATGATATGATGATGCTATGGTCGAGTAGTGAAAGGTTTTCTCACATAATTTTCCCACTATGATAAAAAAAAAACAAAGAGGCGATTACCCATGTTCTTAAGGAGCTATTCTAATGACGTAAGCTTGGACAAGGTCCATGGAAGATGAAACGTCTATAAGCATGATTTTAGCTTGAATTGTTAACCCTATTTGTACCTTTTCATGTTTAATGATATAAATATGTTAATGACTAATCCATGGAAATTATTCTTAGCACCGAGTGGATATTGAGATGGAAGCCCTCCCGTTAGTAGAGGCCGGGTCTTCTAGTGAAAGCTCTCCCGTTAGTAAAGGCCGGGTTTTTTAGATGTAGCTCTCCCGTTAGTTGAGGCCGAGTCTCCTAAAGCAATCTCTATCCCATAAACTATGTTGCCACCATAGGATGTTGTCTTTAAGTAGACATTAGCTAGTGGATCCACATAAGCTAAAAAGTTCATGGTCTTACCTTGGCAAGTAGGACACCTCTTTTCGGTGTGGGGTAGACACCAGATTCTGTGTTGATAGCTCACATGGTCTTACATGTCGGTTAAGGCTTTTCCCCACAAATTAATGAACAAGTGTTCTCATGATGAAGTAAAGAAAAGAAAGAAATATGATTTAGCTTGCTTTGGCTGTGATATATGCTTTATGTTTCATGGTTATCATGTTTACCATGTTTTTAGCTGGGCCATTGCATGTCATGATTATGTCTCTATCTCTACAACGATTTATGTGTTTATGTGCCGTGCTATCATACTTTGTACTTAATTGTGCTAACACATACTTTTGCCTACATTAACTTCTTTGTTGTAGGACATGGCGATTTACCTTCCACTCGTGGCTAGAGCTTGATTAGAGAGTTGATAGAAGACTTGGTGAGTCCTCATCCATCCAAGGACATAGCCTAGCTCTTATTTCTTTTTCATGTATTTCCTTTAAGTTTTGGATTGCATTGGGTTACGTCCCAACTTTACTTTCTATGATAGATTGGCTTTGAGTCATGAGATGTAGTCTTCCGTTGTTTCTTTGAAAAGCTTTGATATGAAATTCTCTTCCGAACTTTTATTCTCTATTATCTTGTATGTAATGTATGCTAAGGGCTTCTATGAAGCCTCTCGGGTTCTTGTACGCCATGTCACAACTAGGGGGTACCTTGGATCATGACATACATATCTCGCTTTACCGGTCCTTACCTCCTTTTCCCAATTAATACGATTCCCACGAGGAAACTTAATATGTTTCTTTGGTTGCACAATACTCTAACAAATCTTTGCAGAGGACCCCTCAGAATGTACATTTTCTAATACATGTGATGAAGACATTATCCCTTAGCCAATATCACATTCTTCACTACCCCAGTCCACCGGTGCATCTTCATAATAGTCCAATTCATCCAAAGTAGTCAACATAGAAAACCCAAGGAAGAAAAAAAATTGTTCAATGCCCCTTCTACACAAACTAATCCACACAATAACGTTCAAGATCGACCATCGTAAATTTGTGAGGTAATTGCCAGTTCTGAAGGAAGTAGAGAATGAAACTTGTGGAAGGGTACTGGATGCTTACAAATTGATAGACCCATCATAAAAATGATTTGTAATATGTGTAAAGAAAGGGATGGGCTTGATCCCTCTTTAGAATTTATTGTAGGGTATGTAGGCAGCATGTGACGAAGATGATGTCACGTGCAACCCCTTATTAGTTTAATAAAAAAGAAAATTTGTAAAGTTGATCAACATTCTCTATAAAGAAAGGTGAGTTATTATATTTGCTTTTTGGATATGGATGAGAGACATCAGATTAGTTTGGTTGCCCAGATCAGGCAAACTCTGTAGCAAATACATGATTATTCATTTAAATTTTGAGAAACATCTTTCTGAGATCCATATTTGTAAGCATGTTTTTGCCTCTCCATTTGAGAACCCCCTCCAGGTGTCATGAGAGATAGTTAATTCTTTCAACCTATTATTATATACTAAAATGTCAACAGAGCATATTTCTTATAGTGTAAATTGAATTCATTCTAAATACAAAGCTGATTCTCAGTCATAAAAACAAATATCAACATTAATTCACTGTAAAAGTAGAAAGGGGGAATGATTCCATATGGTTAACTATGATAATGAACTTCTCGAATATTGCATTGACCATAAATTCCCTTGTTACTATTTTTTGCCATCTTACATTATTTTGGCTCTAAAGTTGTTTTGTAGTGTCTCTTTGGTACCTATATTGATGTTGTTATAATTTTGTTCTAGTGATACATATTCTTTAATTTGAAGGTGTTGAAGATAGTGAAGGCCACGCCATACCAACTGAGTTATTTTAAGCAACTTGTTCCATTCTAAATTCACATACTGACCATAAATCTAATAGGAATTCAAGCGATCAACGATTAAAGAACTCAATAGTCACATATTGACCATAAATCTATTTGTTGATTTTTATTTGTGACAAATAGTACGAGGAGTCTAACACTAGAGTCGGATGATATAACCAAATGATATGAGTCAACAATGCATGCATCAAGATAGACAGAAGTAGCCAGATTAAAACAGACTGAAGAAGATAAAACAGAACACATAAAACTCGTCGTGAACAGTTTTGCAACGATAAGTGGAGCACAATGTCAAGAATTCCTACATTTTCTCCAGCTATCATGTCTATCTCCATATCAATCACTTTGTTGTTGCCTCCTTCAGCATATCCATCTGTGTCTTGTCCCGTGCGGTCAAATAATCCCCATGGGAAGTGCCCACTGTTCCATCCTGCATGAACATCCACAAGGTGAGATGCAGCTCCAAAATTATCAGATGATCTTTTTCTAGATGCCTTCATGATACAATTTTAACTTACATTCAAGGCAAACAAATTATAGATAAAACTATCCAAGTTACATATTTTTCAGCCCTCGATTGTACAATCAGTACTTCCACAGCTTCGCCTGATGACTTACACATTAAACCATTTATATTCAAACGAAACCAAGCAAGTATTGCCAACTTAAAAAGGAATAGTCTTCTAGATAGATAGGAATATTGATCCTCTACAGAGCATAATTGAATAAACATATTACTTAAAAATTCATTGAAAGGGAATAAGAAAATGAGAAAAGAACATAGAGATTATAAATGTGGTTTGAGAATCACTGCGCAGGGTTGTGGTTGCAAGTATAAGCAACTCAACATCATTTATAAGCATTCTCATTGCCAAATATTTGCTATGCATGAATTCCACCAGAGCAATATATTTCTCAGACCTACATATAATGGGAAATGCAAATCAGTTTCTAGTAAAAGCATTCCAGGGCAAGGGCGCACTTTCACTTTTCAACCCTTATCCCCTTTAAGATAGATATATAGGGAAGAAGCTGACCTTTTTTTCTCACTCGCAATGAAATACAATCCCATGTCTTCTTTACCCGGACAATGATTGTTGAATAGACTTTGGTCAGATATCCCCTTACGGAACTAGTTAAAATTTAAGAGTATCTGACGATAGCCCTTGAGAACTCATACACCTTACGTCTAACTCTGGAAGGAGGATGAGCCTAGATACAATTATTAAATATCTCGGGTGCAACTTCAAGACCACCTAAAATGTTCAAACTTCCCCTATTACGCAAAGAAGAAGAGAAAGACTAATCATTATAGGGAAGCGAACCTATATTCCTGTTGAGTAGTACGAATTCTTCAAGTAAAAAAAAATAGATCTTCAATATATATATATATATATATATATATATATATAGAATAATCAAAAGGAAACTTCTTTATTTTTTGACGCATAACGAAAGGCATATTCGAGTTCCGAGGACACAAAAAAGATCCATGAAGCAATTTCTAAGACAAAAAAACATAAATAGAAAGTTCCACATAACGCTCAAAGTAATTTTGCACTCTATATCTCATTAAGTTGCTGAACTAAATTTTTTTAGAAAATAAACAATGTACGACTCCCATATAACCTAGTTACCTACAGTTTCTTGTATCCCGTACCTGAAGACTTGAGATGTTCCATAATACAATGACATAGAGTACTGCCAGTAACTTTATGTCCTCAAGGAATTTATCCATAATAGGAATCAAGTTTACTATCATCTCACTAAGCAGTATCTATTCAGACTATCATTATATCACAACTCGCAACTATGTATGAGCAGAACTATTTCTCATAGTTAGGAGTATATTCTACAGTGTTGTTGGGATGTATACTATTAACCATATGTTTAGATATAATATTTATTACAGAGCAATTATTTATTCAGTTTTAATAAAAATTTAAATAGATCATATATTCGTTTATGGTGTCTGTTTACTTATGTAGTATATGATTTAGTGTATAGAGTTTTAGCTTATACGTAGAAGATTAAATCATCGGTTCTTATAAGTGTAAAGCTTTTTGTTCACAATCTAAGATGAAAATTGGACATGCCATCAGTAGGATTGTAGCACAAGATTATATATAATTTATCTTGAGTATGAGAACGGTGTAGTTCTAACTTCTTGTGTTAGTGCATTTTGTATGTATAGAATAGGATTGAGTAGAGATAGTTGCTTTAGACGGACTGACAAAAGTATATTCTCTAAACTGTTAAATATACTTGTATTCTTAATTTTGATATAACTATTATGATTTGTATACATTAATTATCGTTTTGATTTATTAAAAGGTGAGATTCTGGGATGGGTCAATATGTCTGGTAGATTGGATGATGATAAAAATATATTTGTGAAGAAATAACTTAGTTGATTGAATCTATGCCTCGTTATAAAGATTGATGATATGGCTTTTTGAGAAGCTTATAAGGTTTTTCATCTTGTCAAATCTTGCAAGTGGATTTATGAATCCGGCACATGAAATATGTTAAGAAGTGCTCTAAAGAAAATGGATCATTGAATTAAATTCATCAGTATTTTAATTTATTGATTAGTATATGTAATCTTAACAAGGGGAATTACATAAAAATTATGAATTTCCAGTGGAATGATTTGTAATTTATTATGTTAAGAATAATTCAAATAATTTTTTTGCAATTATTTCCATAATAAGAAGCCTCAATACTTAATGTTGTGGTCACTACAGTGGCCATATTTAACTAGAAATCAGAATCCTTTTCTAATGGAAAAGGGAGAAGTAGCGTGTCTTTCACATTCTAAAGAAAGGAAGAAGTACATGTCTTTGTCTATTCTAAGAAAAGGGAGACGTATGTGTCTTTTTTTATTCTAAGAATAGGGAGAAGTACATGTCTTTTTTTGTTCTAAGGAAAGATCATGTCTTTCCTCTCCTCCTTGGACAAGGAAGAAATCTCTATAAATAGGGATTCGTCTAACCTTTGAAAGAGAATAAGTTTTCTATACGATATTTGTCCACCCAAGTAATGAGAAAGTTCATATGTGAACTTGGGATCACTGTTGACGATCAGAGAACTTCTTTCAAACTTGTGGATTTGCTTGAACGTAACTGCTCACACTTCAAGAGGTAATTATTGAATTAAATTTCAGAAAGTTTATATGTTCTATATGATTGTATATGTTTTTGCATAAACGTATTGGTTATCCATTATTCATGTGAGCAATATAATTCTGGTATGCTTCCGCTGTGCATATAGTTTTCCAACAATTGGTAATAGAGTCATACTTACATCTTTATAGCTAACATAAAATATATATATGTACAATTGTATGTATGATTTGTTGTTTGTAAGAAAAAATTTATCGCGAAAAGAACGAATCAGATGAAACTTGAAGTGTTTTGGTTTGTTTGCTAAAGTGCATATGATCATAATTGTGAAATGACCAAGAGGGCAAAATGTGTTGGCTGGAGTTTTTCACTTTCACGTGAGAATGGAGAGCAACAATAAACACTTGTCCTAATGATTATTGGAAGTCTTTGTTTTAAAATTAAAGGAACCCAAATTGAAAACTTTTCATCAGTTAAGAGAAAAGTTAAAGCCCCATAGAATTTTTTTAATTAATAAATGGCAGTAAAAAACTTCTGCACATGTAATTGACTTTTTATTTTTATATCGACGGCTAGTTGCAATATTTTTAGGGTTGTTTCTTATTAATCCATCAAATTTGCAAAGCTTGATAAGAAAGGAAGTCATAGAGGTTGTTGATGAACAAATTATCATTGAACTAATTGTGATGTTTTTTTTAATTTTATAATATTTGATCTTGATTGATTGTTTATTCCAGAGCTTATTAAGTGGCGTTGGCGGTCACTATTCAGGTCAATTGGATTAGTTATTTTTAAAATTATTTGAGCATATTCTTCATTACATATATATTAATTTTTATAAATTAAGAACTTTGTGATTAATAAATAGTTATCACTTAAGTGGTTTATTTATTTGAAATCATTTAAAATTCTTTAAGTTGTATACATATGATAATATATGTTTCAATACATAAATTGAGAATTAAGATTAATAAATAGGATTCACTAAAATGGTCTATTTATTAGAGTCAATAGAAATAAATTATTCTAAGTGAATATTAGTGGTAAATATTTATTTATGTAAATGGTGATTTACCTTAAAATACTAGTAATACTTAATTAATTCATGAGAAGAGATATCGAGGTTTCCACTCAAAAGAGAGAAACATAATATCTTGGCTTCTCAAGTGTTCTAATTTAGAGATTTTATTTTATAATAAGGTATTGGGTGTCTTAGCGAAAGGACACAACCTATGTTTCATGCTCATGAGATAATTATAACAAAGAGAATGAAAATCTGAATAAAGTTATTTTAATCTTTAGCTATGACTAAAATGATTATTTTTCAAATTTGGTCCTAGTTTAGGTGGTCATGAATTTTATGATCTCTGATTGACTTGAAATTTTATGTTTCCATCGAAAATTATTTAGATGCCTTTAGATAGTTTGTCGGATTAAAATTTGATTTGAATATGATAAGGTCATTCTTTATGTCAGTTATATTTATGTTAAATTTGGAACACGATTAAACATTATGGTTTAACCTGAATAGATATATTATAAGGATATAGACATAGTGGTGATATAGTTTGTTTTCTATGGATGACTAAATTTTAGTAATTATTAAGTTCATGTGTTGGCTTTAGACCTTCCTCCATATCGGATGAAATTAATACAAGTCACTAGATTTAATCTTTAGTTTTGATAATCTGTAT
The DNA here is from genome assembly GCA_018342035.1 of Solanum appendiculatum. Lineage (NCBI taxonomy): Eukaryota > Viridiplantae > Streptophyta > Magnoliopsida > Solanales > Solanaceae > Solanum > Solanum appendiculatum. The sequence goes on from JAGDQO010001282.1 coordinate 148,978, forward strand.
TGACTCTCCCTATCAGAGTAATATATCATTAGATCGATGAATTTAGGAATAACGATATTCACTTGGTTTAAATTAACAGTATACTCTCCATGTGAGTTAGCTCTTGTTTTAAATTTATAGGAGTGAATATATGCCACCATATATATATGTTGCATGAGTGGTTATTTTTTCTTCAAAATTTGTCGTTCAAGATGCATTAATATATATGAGGTAGGTTTTGAATTTTTAATATTCAATGTATACATAAATTTGCTGATTTTTGGAAAATAGTACTCAGACATTGTAAATAGATTTTATAATTTTGTTCTTTGTTCTTCGCTCGTGTATCTTTTTCACAAATGATAATATGTGATAAGAATTAGTTAACGAAAACTTTTAAATTCTATTTTGATCAAACAACGTTTTAAACCAAATTGATCATAGTTTGTGAATTAAAAAAATTTACTATGATTGGTCTGAGATTTGGTCGATTCATAAGAACGACCTATTAAGAAATATTTTTTGGATCATTATATGAGTTTTTGGTCATATTTGTTTAGAGGAGTCCTTCGCTCTATTGCCAAGATTAAATTGTAGTGAAGTATTAGTTTTATTTGTTGGTTTAGACCTTCTTCCTTGTTACGACTCGAGCCTACACCGTGGACGTGGCCGAAATTAGAGAACCATTGCTGGCCCCCAAGGGAACCCGCATCCTGGCTGACTACAAGTGGAAGAATAACTCATGCATGCACAAGCATCAAACTGAAAGAAATGATAAATCAACATTGTAATAATTCTCAAAACTCTCTGAATATACTGAGTATGAAACATAAGTTTTAAATAAAACATCTAAAACTGAAAGACTCTCCAAAACTATCTATCCATGAAATCTATACTGTATAAAGATGAGTATGGGGACAAGATCCATGACTCCTCAAGAGAACTACTACTAACAACTAATAAAACTAGAGTCTTTCGGAAGCTAGGAGGTCTCACTCAAAAGGTGACGAGCGGATGAAGTCAGACTCTTGTTGGGGATACAGAGAACCTTTATTTGCATCATTAAAAGAAGTAGGTCAAATGACATCCGTATATTGAATGTACGAGTATGTAGTATAACTGAATAACAAATAATCAAATGAAAGGACTTCAATAGATATAGATATATACTAAACTGAATGTAAAGAAATAAAGAAGTGAAATCATTAAAACTGTACAAAAATGCTTACACATCTCTGAACTCAACATATTAAGTGATATAATAAGAATACACTTTTAACTCTATTTGGGAGATTCTCTAAGCGACAACCATACCTATGAGCTACATGATGATACAACGTCTCACCAACACTACTAAAATTGTCCTATTCTGTGCCGGGGTATAGAACCTCTCAACTAAGTGGATCCACTAAGCAATAAGGATTCATCTAAAAAGTATGATCCTTTACCCATGTTAGCAGACATGGATTATGGGGATTTTATGTTATCTGAACTCATCCCCATATTAGTTCTCAATACTACTCCCAATAAATATATACTCATGCTCAAATGTATAAAATAAAATCTTTCTCTGCTTTGTGGTATTTACTCAAAATACCCTCTTAAAAATGTTATGCTTTGAAGTTTTTCTGAACTCATAAATTCATTTAGAAATCAAAGTTTCTCTTTCTCAATGTAACAAAATGAAACATTTGGGACTACTGAGTTCCCTTCTACTCTTTCTCAAATCATTTTACAAACTCTTTCTCAAGACTCCTCTTTGCTTTCTCCCAACTCAGTTTTAAAAAATTATGCTTGTTTAAAACATTCTCAGTAAGAACTCAATGAATACTAACGGATAGGGCTCATGCTGAAGAATAGACATGAACAATCAAATCAATAAATCTCAATGCACAAAATACAACAATTCAATAATTAGGAATAGAAATTCAATAATCAGGAATTCAAGAACTCAGAACTCAACATCAACTCATATCAAGAATACTCAAATCTAATGATACAACCCTAGATTACTCTTTTACACATTTGAAAGTAGATGTAGGGCGTGAGGACGAACTCAGTCCATCACTATGATAGCCTTACATACCTAGAAGAAAAAAGTTCTTGAAGAATCTTGGAGATGAAATCGATTGAAAGACTTGAAACCCTAGCTTGAAGAAGAACGATCAAGAAAACATTTCTTGATATTCTTGAATTAGTTTCTTGAAAACTCTATGGATAAGAATTATGATTTTCATTAACAATTCATAATTGTATGAAGGAATTTGAGTTGGAAAGAATGAAATTCTTGGAGAAGGATTTACCTTGAAGAAGAATCTTGAAAAAGATATGAAAGGATCTTTAATGAGAGTCTTATGCTTTGATTTTTCTTATGGTTTTGCCTTAGAATGTGATAGAGAAGAAACTACGGGATTACCAGATGAAAATCTGATTGTTTTTTGCCTTTTATTAGTCAAGAAATTCATTCAGGATTTTCTTACAGGTAAAAAGAACAAAAACGACCCTTTTTAGTGTTTTTTCGTCGGCTAATTCATCACTACACTGTATCATGTTACTAAAATGATCTTAACTTTTTACTCGGAACTCGGATTAACACAAAATTTGAAGCGTTTGAACGAAGACTCAAATAACTATAATTTGATAAGTTATGAGACACCTAAATCTTTATATTCTAATTGATATGGCCATTTGAAGTTGACACAAGCACAATCTTATATCAAAACGTAATCGGTAAGGAAGCTTTCAACTCAACTTTGTGCTAGGAGATTCTTGTGACCTTAATTCATATCAAAACCATTCCCACACTAAATAATATACCTTAACATGTAAGATAAATTTAAGGATCACCCGACACGACCTTATACGCCAATGAAGAATGGTTCAGGCCTTAGCTTAGATATTTTTGGGGTGTTACAATATCTTGCCTTTGGGATCATTCATCCTCGAATGATGACTGAACTGAGCATCTGAGTCAATTGAGTTACTCTTTCTATCTTTCTGACTTCTGAACTTTCCTACTAACATACGCAGAACTAATTCATACTAAGAGTTTCGAACTCTCTATAACACATAAGTCACAAACGATATGAGTTCAAGCATAGTCATGCTTTATCGGAAGTTATTTGACATGAAACAAGGGTATCTGGGCACGAAGTAATAATATGACTACTATGTCTTAAGCAGTACAACTGCGAGCTTTCAAGCCTAGCAACACCTCTAAAGCATGCCCTCTTTTATGAATACCAACCTTATTAGCTGAAACTCATAACTTCTACAAGGGTTTTTTACTATTCTTACCAAGGTATAAGTTCAATTGCTCGCTTTTACTGTGTTCAAGCCTAACTATAAATCTCAAGGGGCTAAACATGAGATGTTCATACTAATCTAAACCACAAGATTTAGGTTTTATACCTCTATATGGAATCTCATCCTAAGAATACTACTCATTACCACCACATTCAACAAACCTCGAGTGCTAATGAAGAAACACCGAATGCATTATGCATTCATCCACATGTTGTCAACCCCACATCAAGCTTAGAACTATAACCATTCCACGGACTCCTACTAACCAATCTTTTTAAGAATATCTCGTTATCTCGTTACTTTAACCAACTGAAATTTCATGCATTACTGCCAAGAAACCCACTAATTGCTCTCATCTAATTATTACTCATGGTAAGACCTCATCTCCTTCTTCCTCCACATTTATAACCTTATATGGAATAAGCATACCACCACTACCACAATAGGAAACATCAATCCTCTCCAAACTCTTAGGATGAATTAGTTCTGCGTATGTTAGTAGGAAAGTTCAGAAGTCAGAAAGATAGTAAGAGTAACTCATTTCACTCACATGCTTTTTTTAGTCATCATTCAAGGATGAATGATCCCAAGGGAGAGATATTGTAACACCCCAAAAATTCTAAGCTAAGGCTTGAACCATTCTTCATTTGTGTATAGGGTCGTATCGGGTGATCCTTAAATTGATCTTAGGTTTTAAGGTCAATTATTTAATATGGGAATGACTTTGGAGATGAATTAAGGTCACTAGAATCCCCTAGCACAAAGTTGAGTTGAAAGCTTTCTTACCGATTGAGTTTCAATAGGAGATTTTACATGAGTCAACTTCAAACAATCATATCTCCTAGTACATAATGAACTAGGTGGCCCATAAACAATCAAATTAAAGGTTTATGAGTCCTCTTTCCAACACCACCAAGTTTGCCTCATTTGAAGTTCGGAGTAAAAGGTTATGCCTCTTTTTGTGAAGTACTATCGGGTAGGTGAAACTTGATGACTAACTATACGGGCTGTGTTGCATTAAATGGCCGGTAAAGTCTTAAATGGCTCGTGAGACTAGCTGTTTTGGACACCTTTTCCGTTTTAAAAGTTGGGGTCATTTTGGTCTTTCTCCCCTATGCGTTGGGTACTTAAACTACGTCATTTTAACCCTATTCTAAGCCTAAACTACGTCCTTTCACACCAAATTAAAGCCCTAGAAAATGTTTATCAATTGTTTTACGTTCATTAACACTTCAAAACATTAGATCAAGGTTCCAAGAGGAGAAAAGCTAGGGTTTCAAGCGTTCGTCAATTTTCTTCGATTTCGCCAGAGAACTTCATTCTTCAAGGTATGTAAGGCTATCATAGTATTGGATTAGTTTTTTCTCACTCCCTACATATACTTTCAAATAAGTAAAAGAGTATTCTAGGGTTCTACTCTTAGATTGGAGTATTCTAAAGATGAGTTGATGTCAAGTTCTGAGTTCTTGAGTTCCTGATTCTTTTTAAAAGTCTATTCCTAATTATTGATTCGCTATATGTTTTTCATTGAGATCCTTGAGTTAAGTTGTTCATGTTTATATTTCAGAAGACCCCTATTTTGAGTTGCAAGTTTTGAGAATCTTTTAAAGCCAATATTTTTGCTTTAAACTGAGGTCTTGAGAAAGTAAAGAGGAGTTTGAGAAAGAGTATAAGAGAACTAACTAGACCCAAAATGTATCATTTGTTACATTTAGAAGAGAACTATAATTCATGATTAGTATGACAATCGAGTATGCCATAAATGTGTAAGCAGTATGACATTTAGATATGCCATCAATGTTTATGTAGTATGACTTCCCGAGTCATCAATGATCAGATCACAATATAAAATGGTTTAAAACTAATTTTTTTTGAGAAAGTAAAATAGAGTTTTAGAAAAGTAAAAGAGTTTTCAGAAAGATTAAGTACAGAGAAGTTACCTCTTATAAGAGGTTTGTTTGAGCAATTACCTCAAACCAGAGAAAGAGTAAGTTTTTATATATTTGAGCAAGAATATATCTTATTGGGAGTAGTATTGAGCACCGATATGGGATAGATTTCACGCAACTCACAGCCCCCATAAACAATGTCTTGCCAACATAGGTTCATGATCATCTTTTTAGATGAATCCTTATAGCTTAGTGGATCCACTTAGTTGAGGTGTCCTATACCCTAACACGGTATAAAACATTTCTGGCAGCATGGACAAAACGTTGTATCATCACGTAGCTCATAGTGATGGGTGATAACGCTCAACTACAGCCTTAGGATTCGAAGTGTAGGTTGTTGCTAACAAGTATAAACCCAATGGAGAGTTGGAGTCGATCCCACGAGGAGCGGTACAGAAAAGAATTCAAGTACGAAGTGTGAAAGTGTTCTAATTTTTGTACGCTAGATAAAACAACATAAAGTATATTATCTAATTTTAATTATCAGTATTAAGAGAGTTCAGTATCCAAATTCTAACAAAGATATTAACACGGGGTTTTAATCAATAGAGAGCGAGGCCTTAGGAGTGTGTGAGAAATCAGATACTAATTTTGCCTAATGGGTGATAACTAATTGCTTCAAATTGTTGAATCTCAATGGGTAGGATGGGCTCTAACAATAATAGCCATTTATCAATCAACTATCAAGTATCAAGTGAGTTCTATAGAACCTCAATAGGCATTCAATACAAAACAACCCAATTCCTTACAATCATCAATCATATATTCTACTCTACACAACTTTCTCAAGCAAGCAATAGAGAACTAAGGCTAGAACTAGATTTACAACATCAGTTCATAAATGAAACCATGAATAAACAACTAAACCAATTTCAAAACAACATTAAATATAGCAATTAGAAACACCCATAAGCTAATCTATATATCCGATTACATATTCACACCCCTATTAGCCAAACATAGCAAAAAGTAAAAGATAGTTACCAAAAATGTTTTCCATCCAAAATGGCAAAGTCTTCAATACTCAAATGCTAAGAATTAAGATTAAACTGTCAATACCCAAAGTGTGAGATCAAAACCCTCTCAAGAATATTGTAGAACTCAAAGGCAGGAATGTGTTCTTCAGTTTGGTGCAGCTTGATGCCTTTCTCTCTCTTCAAACTTCAAGTTGTACGTTCTCAAAATTTTTTACACATTTCAGCACGTGGGACCTTTCGGTGAAGTATGCCGGGATCACCGATTGACTCGCCGATCAGCCCTTTTGCTCCTTTTTGCCTTTTTATACTTGATTTCTTCCTCAAATGGTACTGTTAAATTAGGCGGTCTGGGTCAAGCTCACTGTTCCATTTGGTGATTCACCGAAGTGCTCCTGTTGGTTTTCGAGTTGGTTAGGTTCATAGGCTACCATGCTGGAATGTTAGGTGATCTAGAGGCTTACTCGGCGAGTCACCGAGTGGCTTTTTGCGAGCTCCGACCTTCCTTTTCTTCAGCTTTTCCAACTTTTTTGCTTCTATTCACAAAATAATGTCCTTGCCTTGTTCATGAACCTCCATGGCTGCACATAAGCAAATGAACATCAGTTTTGAGCACAAGATATGCATTGAGGACACTAAATCATTAAATATCAAGCCCTAACTGAGTCAAAATTCCCTACTTATCAACACCCCCAACTTAAACTTTTGCCTGTCCTCAAATAAACACGAGATTAATCAGTTCAATAGGGATGTCTACAAACAGAGCTCCTTGAGAATCAACATGAGAATGCCCACAAAGTTCAATTCAAAACATGTAATTTTCAAATGTGCACTCAAAGTTTTAAACTTTGACTAGCTATCATCAATTAAAGTTCATGCTCACAAATGCTCACTTCAAACGCAAATTCATGTCCAACAGAAGTGTTTGAATGCCCTCACATCAAGAATAATTCCATGCTCTCACAAAGCCAATCAAAGACTAACATTAAGGAATCGAAGACAACGCTTGATGAGTCGGTAGTTTTGACTCATGTATAGCTTCGTTTGTGCAAAATTTGTGTCCTTAATGCCCAAATTTACACTCATAACTAATGTTGAATCGTTTATGTGCAGCAAGAAGACTTTGAAAAAAGGCAAGGACAAAATAATTCAAAAAGAAGCAGAAAAGTTGCAAAATTAAAGCAACAAGAAGGGCGAGGCTCACCAAAGGCAACTCGGTGACACGCTGAGTGGACAGTGCCTTGCCTAAAGTTCCAGTAGATAAAGAGAAGATATAAATCAAGTCAGCATGCTGAGGGACCAGACGGTGAGTCACCGATCAGAACAGCGAGCCTGATGGACATTGCCTAAAGTTCCATGATGAAATTAGTACTGATGTCAAGAGTTAAAAGGCGAGATCGAGGAACTCGGCGCATCGCCAAGTTGAAGGGCGAGCTCGACTTATGCCACCGAATGATCCTAAAATTCAAAACATGTGGAGTTTTTGTGAAAGTATAAATAAATTTTTTTGAATCGCATTGAAAATCGAGTGATTGAGAGAGAAACCAGAACTCGAACTTAGAAAGTACATTGTACTTTGAGGGATTTTGTGAACTATTCTTACGATTTCTTGGGAATTGAACATTGGGTATAATTTTAGTTGATTGTTTTTACTGTTTGAAGACTTGGAAAATCAATGGGTAATGTTTTTTGTAACTATTTCTTCAATCTCTCTATGATTGGCTAAAACTCCAATGTAACACCCCAAGCTTTCAAAGAAATTTGAATGCAGAACTCACCTGAAGAAAGTGACCTACGGAGGCCACCTACGGGCTGTAGATAGATTGACGGGCCGTAGGTGGGGACCGTCAAGGGCACTGTGAACTTTCAGGATTTCCAAGTTTCTTAACCTCGACCTACGAAATAGCAAGACGGTTCGTAGTTCAGTAGACGGGCCGTAGATGGGTTCCGTAGATGCCTTCCAGACTTAGCCAAATTTTCAGCCCCAAATGAACTTTCTGAATCAATTGACGGAAGAGCAGGACGGTCTGTCAATGGATGTACGGACCGTAGATCCTATCCGTCGATTGGCCCCGACAATTTTTAATTAAGGGCTTTTTGGGTATTTTCCCTAATTGATTACCTATTAAGCTAAGTCAGTTATACCCTTAATCTAAGGCCTATAAATACTTTCTAAGCCTAATTTTACTCATTCTTAAACTCTCCTCTCAAATATTTCTCTCTCTAAAAAAAATCCTCTCTAGCTCAAGGAAGAAGAAGAAGTTAAGTCCTCCATTGAAGGTCACCCAATTTCCTCCATTTTCTAGTGGGCTTTGCTAAGGTACGATAGTGTTCACCATTAGGAGTCCTTTCCTCCAATGGGCCCTTCCTCTTCTTCATGATTTTTAAAGGTTTACTCTAACCCAAGTGAATTAGGGTTTTTATCAATCATTGTGGGTTCTACAATTATGATTCCAATTGTTGATTTTATGATTCCTAGTGCACGATATAGCGTGATAAAGTAACTCAGTGCACGAATTAGCATGAATTACATGATTTGATTTAAAGATTGCATGAACCCCCCATGATCCCAAGCTAATTCTCCCCAATTTGATAATCTACGCTTTGATTGTTTGGTTGAGCTATGATTTGATGAAGTTTATGAATTCTCTATGAAATAAAGCATCAGTTATGAATGAATTGAGGATAATCTTATGAATTTAGCATGATCAAGTCAAAAGCATGATTTTTCTCTATTATGTGAGTTTCGTCAAGTATGGGTAAATTGTCCTAATTATGGCTTTCTAAGTTTGAACTTGCATTAGTTTGCATGATATGAGTTGAACTTGCATGAACTCATATGAACCATATGATCTATGAACTATGAGCATGATGAACTAAGTAGATATAAATTAATGAACCTATGCATATCTCATATTAAGTTGATAATAATTTAAGGGGTGCTTTGAGAGTAAAGTACCAAAGTTTTTGATTCGATGATGTTATGGTTGAGTGGTGAAAGGTTTTCTCACGTAATTCTCCCAACATGACTAATAGAAGAACAAGAGGCAATTGCCCATGTTCTTAAGGAGCTATTCTAATGAATGAAAGGACAAGAGGCGATTACCCATGTACCCTAATGTAGACAAAGTGGCGATTACCCAAGTCTACCAATAATGAGCTTATGACTAATGTAGACAAGAGGCGATTACCCATGTCTACCTAAGATAAAATGAACTATGATTAATCCATGGGAAGTATGCTTATTACCAAGTGGACAAGTGGCGATTACCCATGTCCCATAACCTATGTGCCACCATAGGGTGATGGTCCATGATAGTAACTAGCTAGTGGATCCACATAAGCTAAGAAGTTCATGGCCTTACCTTGGCAAGTAGGACACCTCTTTTCGGTGCGGGGTAGACACCGGATTCCATGTTGATAGATCACATGGTCTCACATGTCGGTTAAGGCTATTCCCCACAAGTTAATGAACAAGTGTTCTAATGACGAAGTAAAGAAAAGAAAGAAAGATGATTTAGCTTGCTTTTGCCTTGATATATGCTTTATGTTTCATGTTTCTCATGTTTATCATGTTTTTAGCTTGGCCATTGCATGTCATGATTATGTCTCTATCTCTAGCACGATTTATGTGTTTATGTGCATTGCTATCATACTTAGTACTTAATTGTGCTAACGCGTACTTCTGCCTACATTAACTTCTTTGGTGTAGGACGTGGTGATTCACCTTCCACTCGTGGCTAGAGCTTGATTAGAGAGTTGATAGAAGACTTGGTGAGTCCTCATCCATCCGAGGACATAGCCTAGCTCTTATTTTTTTTCATGTATTTCCTTTAAGTTTATGATTGTATTGGGTTATGTCACTACTTTACTTTCTATGATAGATTGGCTTTAAGACATGAGATGTAGACTTCTGTTGTTTCTTTTAAAAAGCTTTGATATGAAATTCTCTTTCGAAATTTTATTCTCTATTATCCTGTATGTAATATATGCTAAGGGCTTGTATGAGGCCTCTCGGAGTCATGTACGCCATGTCACATCTAGGAGGTACCTTGGGTCGTGACACCCAATACCTTAGGAGTTTGATTATTTGTTCAAATGCCTAATTAACTTATGGGTCTTATGGATTGCTAAATTAAATGCTAAATTAGAATGGGTTCAACTGTTAACTCATGTTTTTATCTTATAAATTGAAGTTGCAAATTCAGTTCTAGTTTATATCTCTTTGTATGCTTGTCAAATGTGCCTTTGAGTGGAATTACCAATTGGTAATTGTACGAGTTTTTAGTGGTACTACCCAGCTTGTTAATGTGGATTGAATTAAGGTAGAAGATTGTGTTCTTAGTGTATAGCCTATTCGGGTTTGGTAAAACCTAATTGAAAGAATGATAGTTGGCTGTAAAATAGCTATCATAGTCGTAATCTTGCCTACCAAGTATAATTCAGCATACTTAAGCAATTCGTAATGACCCATTTAATGAAATTGGTAGTTCAACACTCACACATCCCTAAGATCCCAATTCTCATTGGTTTAATTCCTCCTTAATTTGCATTTGCTGATTTTAATCATTCAAAACCATTCTTATTTGACACTGAAACTTAAATAATTTACATTATGTATGGATTCATTTGTTTACATCTACAAAAAGCTAGATCACTTAAATACTTCATATTTGAATTCTATACTAAGTTCCATTCCTCGTGGGATCGACCCCAACTCTTCATTGGGTTTATATTGCTAGCGACCGCCTACATCTTGAATCGTGATCGGTGTAGTTGAGCGTTATAAAAAATGGTGCCGTTGTCGGGGAATGGCGTTTAGAATTCTTGTATCAACGTATTTTATTAAATTAGTTTGATTGTTGTCGAAGTTACTTATTAGTCTTTTCGTTGTTTATTTTCAACAGGTGACAACATGAGTGACGGTGATAGTGTTGTTGGTCAAAATGATGATATGCATCATGTGAATGATGATGTTGGTAATCTGAATAAATTCAATGCAGCTCAAGTTGGAAGTGTTGGAGCCATACGCTTGTCCACTACTGTGGGTAATGTTATCTTTCATGTGACCAAAACCATGCTTCAGTTGTTGCAAATCAAAGGTTCCTTTGGAGGACTTGCCCATGAGGAGCCCTATGGGGATCTTCAGAACTTTTTGGATGTGTGCAACCCTTTCACATTCAAGAACATCTCTCAAGAGTCGATTCGACTTCAGTACTTTCCTTTCTCTCGAACTGGGAGGCAATTAAGTGGTTGGCTGAACTACCAAGAGACTCAATTACTTCTTGGGCGGAACTGACGGAAGCATTTCTAGAGTGGTTCTTTCCTCCTTCGAAGATGGTGAAGTTGAGAGATGGTATTTAGAACTTCAAGAAACTTGATGGTGAACAAATCCATGAGACATGGCTCAGATTCCAAAAGATCCTTCTACAATGTCCTACTTATGGATTACCTAAAAATGTCTTGTTGCAATACTTCAATCGTAACCTCGATTCGATAAACAAGTTTATCGCTGATCGTTTAATTCCAGTTGGAATCATGAGACAACCATTTCCTATTGCGTCAGCGTTACTTGATCATATGACTAAAATCAACGGGGCATGGCACACAAGAGAAGACAGAGTATCACCTCTTATGGTAGGAATGACTAAGGAACAGATCGAGAAAGATCATGAGCATGATGCGAATATGGTGAAGATGATGACCCAGATGGATTTATTGACAAAACATGTTATGGGTACGGGTTCCAAAGATGTTAATTTGGTCTCTATGAGCTCAGATGATGCTGCATTTGAAACCATGTACAACGAACAAGTCCCATTTGTGTCGAATCAAATGGTGGGTTGTCATCCGAGCTATCAAAGGCCGAGTGAGAATCAAGGTTGGACCAAGGAACAAGGTGATGGTTGGAGAGATAATCGGGAGTGGCGTGATCGAGGTGTAAATTGGAGAGCTGGTGAGAGAGATCGGTATGTGCTTCCACATAATCGTCCAAAAGTTACTGAACCAAAGATTGATCTTAAAAGTTTGAGAACTGAAGATATGCTTGTTCGTATTTTGCAAAAGGTGGAAGGTTAAGACAAAGTACTCAAACAGATTAGGGCTGATTTCTCTTCTCTAAATAAAATGGTGACTTCTCACTCCGCTTCAATTAAACATCTTGAATCACAAATGGTCCAAAAATCCACCCAATTGCATCAAAGACCAAATAGTGGCCTTCCTAGTGACAAATTGACTAACCCGAAGAATGAGAATGCCTAGTGTATGGCAATCATAACTCAGAGTGGCAAAGCCTAGGGTAGTAATGTGGTTGAGGTCGAGAAGGCTAAACGGAGTAAAATTCTACCTATTGTGAGTAATGATGAGGGTTTTGAGGATAGTGTGAACAACAATGTTCTTGACAAAGATGTTGATTAATCTAATGATGTTACTATTGGTGGAACTTCCATGTATAAGGTGGGGGATGTGTCTAAATCGGTTTCTCAAAATCCGTTACATAAAATTAACCCTCCTTTTCCACAAAGGTTAGAGAAGAAAGACGACAATGAAAAATTTCAAAAGTTTCTCTCTATTTTTAAGTTTCTCTTTATAAAGCTTCCGTTGGTGGATGCATTACTAGAAATGCCGGGGTATGCTAAGTTTATGAAGTAATTGGTCACGAAAAAGAGAAGTATGCACTTTGAAACGGTTCAGTTATCCCATAGTTGCAGCACTATTATGTCAAATGTGGTAGTTAAAAAAGATGATCTGGGAGCGTTCACGATACTGTGCAGTATTGGGGTGTTCAAGTTTGCTAGAGCGTTGTGTGATTTGGGAGTTAGTAACAATTTGATGCCGTATGCTATTTTCGAGCAACTTGGGCTATGTGAGCTTAAGTCAACCGCAATATGACTTCTCATGGCAGATCGTTCTACTAAGCGACCTATCGGTGTTCTTTATGATATTTTGGTAAAGGTTGAGAAGTTTATTTTTCTGACGTCTTTTGTTATTCTTGATTGTGAAATGGATGCCGAGATTTCGATTATTTTTGGTAGACCATTCTTGGCTACTAGAAGAGCTTTGTTTGATGTGGAGAGTGGTGACCTGAAATTTAAAGTTAATGAGGAGGAAGACACCTTTAATGTGTGTAAGTCTATGAAACAACCCTATGACATCAATGTGGTGTCAGTTATTGATGAGATCGATGAAGCAGTTTCTTGTATTGGTGAATCTTTTGCTGCTGTCCTTTTGAATTATAATGGGGAAGATATCCAAGATTATGATGAACTGGTGGCTCCTTTATCGGGTTTAGGTTCTTACTCAAAAATTCCTTTGAAGCTTGAAATTGATTAGAAGAATAAAGAAAGTTCTCCCGCGAAGCCATCCATTGAAGGACCCACGAAGCTTGAATTGAAAGTTCTTTCTTCTCATCTTCGATATGTATTTTTGGGGCCTAATAATACCTTGCATGTAATTATTGCAGCTGACGAACTTAAAGGGCAAGTACAAGGAATTGTTAGTGTGCTAAAAAGATTTATTAAAGCTATTGGATGGACAATTGCTGATATTTTGGGGATTCCTCCCGATATTTGCACGCACAAGATTCAGTTGGAAGTTGATTGTAAACCTAGCGTAGAGCACCAAAGTAGGTTGAATCCTCCAATGCAAGAAGTGTCTAAGAATGAAATCATCAAGTGGTTAGATGCGGGTATGGTTTACCCTATTCCAGATAGCATGTGGGTAAGCCCGGTTCAATGTGTCCCAAAGAAGGGTGGTTTGACCGCGGTCCCGAATGAGAAAGGTGAAATTGTTCCAATGTGACCAGTTACCGGTTGGCGTGTGTTCATGTACTATAGAAAGATTTATTCGGCAACTTAGAAAGATCATTTTCCAATGCACTTTATGGACCAGATGTGTGATAGATTGGCGGGGCGTAGATGGTATTTCTTCCTTGATTGTTACTCCGATTACAATCAAATATCCATAGCCCATGAGGATCAAGGCAAAACTACTTTCACCTGTCCCTATGGAACATTTGCATTTAAACAAATGCCTTTTGGGTTGTGCTATGCACCGGCAACGTTTCGAAGGTGTATGTAGTCTATTTTTGTTGATATGGTTGAGGACTCAATGGAGGTTTTATGGATGATTTTCCTGTAGTTGGAGACTCATTTGAAGAATGCCTTGAACACTTAGGAAGAGTCTTAAAGAGATGTGTCGAAACAAACCTCGTACTTAATTGGGAGAAGTGTCATTTCATGGAGAAAGAAGGGATTGTTTTGGGGCACAAGATTTTAGGGAAAGGTATACAAGTGGATCAAACAAAGGTCGAAGTTATTGTGAAGCTACCACCCCCTATCTCAGCTAAAGGAGTTCGAAGCTTCTTAGGACATACGGATTTCTACCGGCGATTTATAAAGGATTTCTCCAAGATAGCTCATCCTCTTTATAAGATACTTGAGAATGACAGTGTTCTTATGTTTAATGAAGCCTGTATGATTTCTTTTGAGTGTCTAATGGAGAAACCTGTGACGGCTCCGGTCATTGTTGCCCCGGATTGGGGTAGCCAATTCGAGTTAATATGTGATGCTAGTGGCGTCGCCTTGGGTGATGTACTTGGTCAACGTAGAGGCAAATTATTCCACCCGGTCAACTATGCGAGCAACACCTTTAATGTAGCTCAAAGAAACTACACTGTTACCGAACATGAATTATTGGTTGTAGTGTACGCTTTTGAGAAATTCTGAGCTTACTTATTGGGAACTAAGGTAGTGGTGCACACTGACCATGCGGGTATCCGCTACTTAATGGCAAAAAAGGATGCTAAACCGATATGGATTCGATGGGTGCTATTTTTCCAAGAGTTTGACTTTGAGGTCAAAGACTAGAAAGAATGTGAAAATCAGGTGGCTGATCATTATCTAGACTCGAAACAAAATTTGTTGTATCAGGTGAAAAGGATATTGATGATGTTTTTCCTAATGAGATGTCCATGATGATCTCTAAGGGTTCAAACCCTTGGTACGTCGATTTCGCCAACTATGTAGTGTGTAGAATTATTTCTGAAGGGCTAACATTCTATCAACGCAAGAGGTTTCTTTTTGATACAAAAAGGTATTTTTGGGATGCATCTTATCTATTCTGGGAGTGTGCTAATCACATAATTCAGAAATGTGTACCGGAAGTCGAAGTTGACGCTATTCTTGATGCATGCCACACATCTCCGGTTGGTGGCCACTATAGTGGGGTACGTACAGCGTCCAAGGTGTTGCAAAGGGGCTATTTTTGGCCAACGACATATAAAGATGCAAACTCATTTGTCCGCAGGTGTATTCCATGTCAAAAACAAGGAGGAGTGTCACGAAGACACGAGCTTCCCCTTACTCCTATCCTTGAGGTTGAATTGTTTGATGTGTAGGGAATTGATTTTAAGGGCCCATTCGTGAGTTCTTATGGGAACAAATACATTTTGGTGGCCATTGATTATGTGTTAAAGTGGGTAGAAGCTGTGGCCTTACCCAACAATGAAGGGAGAAGTGTTATCTCATTTCTTAAGAGGTATATTTTCACAAGGTTTGGCAATCCGCGTGCTATTATTAGTAATGGGGGTTCTCATTTTTTCAACCAATTTTTTGCGTCGTTGTTGTCCAAATATGAGTAAAGCACAAGGTTTCCACCCCCTACCATCCGCAAACAACTGGGCAAGTTGATGTGTCCAATCGGGAAATTAAAGGTATTTGTGCCAAAACCATGAATGCAAATCGTTCTGATTGGTCTCGAAGGTTAGATGATGCTTTGTGGGGATATAGAACTGTTTTTCATACTCCAATTGGTATGTTGCAATATCAGTTGGTTTTTGGCAAATCATGTCATCTCGCGGTGGAACTCGAGCATAAAGCCTTCTAGGCTTTGAAAACCTTAAATTAGAACTAAGATGTTGCATGCAAGAGTTGGGTTGACCAACTTCATGCTTTGGAATAATTTCGGCTTCGATCTTTTGAAAGTGCTGCTCTGTATAAGGAGAAAATTAAAAGGTGGCATGATGCCAAAATACTTTATCGAGAATTTAGGGTGGGTGATTGTGTGTTGCTTTACAATTCTTATTTCTGGCTATTTCAGGGTAAGCTCAAGTCTAAGTGGTCAGGCCCTCTTAAGGTTAATTGTGTGCTTGAAACCGGAGCCATTGAAGTTCAAGGTTAAAATGGATCGTTCTTTAAAATTAATGGGCAAAGGATGAAACTCTACTTTGGAGAGTCTCCCGTTGTGCGATTGATTGATGTTGTGTACTTGGATGATGCTTTAATGCATGTCCACGTCGTGCCACGACATTAAATAAGGGGCTTCTTAGAGGCAACCCAAGCTTTATCGTAGTGTTTTTGAATAACATGTGTTGAGTGTGTAGGTTGGAGTATGAAATTTCAGGACACGGTAACTAGGCAAGGGGTTGATCCACTCGGCGTATCACCGAAATGCCCCTAGGATTAGCTAAATTCATCACAAATTGAAGGCTGAAGTTGTAGGCTACACTGGAAAATTAGGCGAGCTTCTGCACCACTCGGCGCGTAACCGAGTGGATCGGTGAGCCCGATCTAGCTCGTATTCTAAGCATATATGGAAACCTGAGCTGTTGTGACTTTCGATGAGGTTCTGCACCACTCGGCGCATTGCCAAATGGATCGGCGACATTAATAACATCCCCGAACGGAGCGTGAACTGGAGGGTGTTTAAACTTTTCAAATTCAAACTTTCATCTTACTTGAAATTTTCATCGTCTCCTCCCATACCCGCATGTTGTTGCATTTTCTTTAGCATATTCGGTGCGTTTAGCTGTTATTGGAGTGGTCTAGGCTTGTCCTCGTTCCCTATTTCATCATTGTTTCATCGTTGTGTTACATTGAGGTTATTTTTCTTGGGTTTCAATTTTTCTAAGCCATTCACTATTAGTTCTATGTGCGAATAGATGGGTACTTGATTTTGTGTGTGAATGTATATCTTGATTGCTGCCTGTTAGTTTGATTGTACGAATTCGGTTGAGCATGCTATATTTTCATACTTTTTGGCCTTTGTTGATCTGGGTTATCGTATTTAGTGATCGTAAATTGTTGATTAATTGTTGGGTGAAGTTTGAGTAGCCTCGAATTCAATAAAATGGCTTGAATTTGCCAAAAGATGGAGTGGGTGACGGCTTTCATAAGGACAAATCGTCAGTTTGTAGTTTTTGAATTGATTTTGGGAAAGTCTGAGTACCCCGGGTAAAAATTCGGTGTGGGTATACTCTATTTGTTGATGTTTGAGCTTTAACTGTTATATCTTGGGCTGTTTGTTGATAATCGTAAATTTTGTTGGGTGGGTTATGTTTCTAGTCGGTTCAGTGAGCTAAGTCGGGCTCGCCGTTCTGATCGGTGATTCACCCATTGAATTCCTCATCGCCATTTGTCACTGATTTGTGGCCAGTGTGTTTTGTAATATTCAGTGAGCTCCCCTTTTGCTCGTCGAGTGAATTTTTCATCACTTTTTTTTGCTTGATTTTTGCCTGAGCTGAGTCTGTTACTTTCGGTGATGCCTCTGTTTGCTTGCCTAATCACTTCGGCGTGTCGCCGTCCCGGTCGGCAAGTATTTCTGCAACTTTTCCTACTTGACCCTATACTAACTCATCTCTATCGATTTTTGTGTTTGATTATTTTGATAGACAAATATGCCTCGCCGCAAAGTTGTTGCCCACAACCCTCCAAAGAAGAAAGCTAAAGGCATAGAAATTGCCTCGGAGGTTGATAGACCACGCCAACTGAAACAACCCACAGCCCAATCAAAGGGGAAGGGCACGTAACAGGTCATTGAGGAGTCATTTTCGGAGAGTGAGGAGTAGTGTGTACAGTTAACGTCTACAGCCTATGGGATTTCTTATGGTGAAGAATCCGGGACTCCTATTGGAGATATTTTATGATGGACCTATGTCAAGTTGTTGTCAAAGAATCGACATGACCAGTTGGCTAGGGTCAACACTTCACCTACTAGACCTGAGCCTCCAGTAGCTTCTACCCCTGTTCCTACTGCTCAAATTCTAATTTCGACCCCGACTCATCTTTCGAGGTCTATGAACAGGTTGAATACAATCCTCGAGGAAAAGAGGTTGTCCAAAGATGAGGTTGTGGACAGATATCCACAGGTGTGGGAGACCATTTGTTTCCACAAATTCCACATATTCACCAAGCCCCGGAACACTTATATACCTACATGGGTCCGGTTGTTCTATGCTGCATACTCCGATTTAGTTCCGAGGGTAGAGAAGTTGGCGCAGTCACTGAAACTGGTTGATGTTGTCATGGCGCGCGGGAAGAAGGTCAAGTGCAGCAAGACCGAGATTAATGAAGTTCTTGGTTGCACATATAAGTGGAGGCACTCCTTGGCCGATAAGCTAAAGGGGAGTTTGAAGACTCTGAAGGGGTGGTTGGCTCCGTTAATAAGTGATGCCTTCCCTTGATGGTTAGAGGTTGGGGCCATAATCGAGAAGAAGGACCTAAATATTGTGGCGCGGTATTGGTTTTGTTTCTTGAGTAGTACACTCATGCCTTCACAGAATGAGTCGATTCTTCGGCATTAGAAGGCCGCACTCTTAGGCTGTATTACTGATAGGTTGTTGTTGAATTTGGGAATGATTATTGAGTGTGAGATGTTGATGAGGGCCAATAACTAGCATACCTCCTTCCCATTCCCGATCTTGATAAGTTAGTTGTGTAGATGGGCTGATGTTTCGTTTGACGCAATGTCAGATGTTTTTTTGAGGTCACTTCGACCTCGTCTTGTGACATCTGGAGGATCGAGGCAGAGTATTTTAAAGATGACGCCGAGAGGAGGAGGAGGCCCCCAGTTGATACGTCTCTGGCTGTGGATGTTGAGGCCATATAGACGGGTTCTCCCCTCCTACAGTAGAGACGACAGGTACGCCTGTTCTTGATGCTCCTGCCACTTTTGCCTCTACACCGGGTCCTTCTTCTGCCACTGCACCAGCTTCATCCCTCGACACCCGGCCTTTGATACTGGCCATGCTCATCTAGATGGGGCACCTGGCCCATTCAGCGGATGTTCGAGCTTCTCGAGTCGAGGCAGCTGTTCCGGGATTGATTGAGCGTGCTTTAGATACCGCACTTGCTACCATTTGAGCAGAGTTGGCTTATCAGCGCCGGACTATCACATCTCATGGGGAGGGTTTGGAGGCCCTCACCGCTAGAGTTAAGGCGTGTTAGCATATTGGGGGTGTTTCTACTACCTTGACAACCATCCACACCGATATTACTTGTTTGAGGAAGGATGTGGACAACCTAAAGTCTACCGATATCACCATGCTTTAGGGCAGTGTGGATATGCCAGAGGGTACGTGTGTTGACATCCCTCCACCTATCACATCCGGTATTGCCCTGACAGCTGATGATGATTGAAACGACCCCAAAAATGCCCGAAAATGTGCTTCGGATACACCTATAATTGTAATTTCCATATATCTCAAAATCCGTGCATGATTTCGGAAATTCGACTTCATATTCTTATTTGTGTGGTCAAATTGAGTGGGAAATGGGTCTAACCCAAATTTTAGAGCAACCGTATCAAAATTTAAAAATCGCAAAAATTGCGATTTGGAGGGTCAACTTTAAAGGGGCATATCTCTTAGCACAGACGGAACTGGAAGGGCTGTAACCTATTAAATTAAAGATCTTTGAGTTAGCTTTCCAACGCACTTGGTTTCACCTTAGTCCGAGTTAGGATGAGGGAGTTATGACCATTTTCGTAAAACCTGTCTGTGCAGATTTGCAAATTCCAGAGAGCAGTTTTTTTTTTTAGGCGGGTTGGAGTCATTTTTTATAAAAAGGGGATATGTCCCATATTTAGTCATTTTCTAAACTCCAAAAACACTCTCTAAGCCCTCTCCAAAATTCCACCAAGATCTTCAACCAAATTCAAACATCTCAAGCTCTAATTCCGGATTCAAGACTCAATCTCAAGCTTCGATTCTCCATTCCAATCTTCATCAAGGATTCTCCAAAGTTGAGGTATGTGGGTTTGATTGTGGAAACCTTCCTTTCCACAAGTCCAACCATTTATCCTCTATTTCTACTTCAAGTTTATGGGTCCTTATGATTATTTATGAACTCTTGAATTATAGAATTACTACTATACACCCTATTATGGTCCATTTTGCATATTATCATGAAATGGAATTATTATGTGATGTTTATGGTTTACATGCTTCCATGATCAAATTATGAAGGTTGATATATATATGTATGTTGTTGGTGGGCTGATTTATATGGATTTTGGAATTGGTTGGACTTAGTATTCTTGAAATACATGATTTCATTTACATGAACAATTGCCCACCTTGTGTTTGATAAAATGCCCATTTATAGAATTCTTAGGAAAGGGAAGGTCCAAGGTACGTCCTATGAGTCGGATGGTTATGTAATTACTGAAATGATGATGAAATGGACACATGTATATGATTTTCTCTATATAAGTGTTGTGAGTCGACCAAGCCTAGTACGGGGGGTAGTAGGCCCGTATAACCGTATCGAGGGGTTGGTACCTTGGTTGCCTAGTACGGGGGGTAGTAGGCCCGTATAACCATATCGAGGGATTTGTACCTTGGTCCCTAGCTCGGGGGGTGGTAGGCCCGTGTAACCATATTGAGGGGTTTGTACCTCTTTCGCCTCTCAAGGGGGTGGTAGGCCTTGGAAATACTATATTGATGGTCACTCGCCACACATGTACTACGTCCCACTAAATATGATTTTTATGTAAGCATCATTATACATATCATTTCATTAACATGCTATCTATTGGGTATGATTACGCATTTTTCCTATGATGTCCATCTAATGTAGCATTGCATTGCATCCCATATACTTAGTACATTCAAATGTACTAACGCATACTCTATGCCTACATGATGTCACCATGTAGGGACCGGAGAACCGCTTGACCATCCTCCCCCGCGTGGCTAGTAGGATTTTCTATAGTGGTTATTGGTGAGTCCTCCATTTCGGGGACGTTGCTCATGATCTTTTTCTATGTATAAAACTTTTCCTTTCTAGTTATGTTTTGACTATGAGGGTGAGCCCGGTAGTTTTTCTTGGCCCCCGCTAAGTACTCATGTTTAGAGGTGGTGTTGGACAAGTCATGTATTATGCTTGATCTTGACTCATCTATGGTATTATGTATCATTTCTTTTTTTTTCTTTCTTGCTCCCTTAGTCCCGATTTCCCCCTTGATTATGCTTATCGCTTATGGTCATTTAATTGCTTCCGCGACCAAGGATGTGTAATGATACGCTATGAGGCTTGTTTGGGGTTCCTTCGGGTTCCCCATTCGCCGGTCATATCCAGGCCCTAGGCTTCGGTCGTGACAATGATGGTGTGTCTCATACACCTGAGTCGGATGAGGAGGACCTGGCTGTGAATGATCGAGAGGTTTCTTGCGCACATAGAGGATGATATGGTCATGGGTGCCACTGTTGCTTCTCTCCGAAATACATCGATGATTGGGTCGAGTGGGACCTTACATACCTAGGAGAGAGCACCGGGTACTGCTGCCCAGACTGAGGACTCACATCCAGCATAGCAGGACATGGCACTTTCTATTGCACTTTCTTTATCTTTAGTTTGTATGCTTATTTTGTTATTTCGCATTGAGGACACTAGTTTGTCTTTTTGGTGGGGTGGTGTTTTTCCATTGATTGTATTTTGGATGTTATTTTAATTGTGTTTTTCGTTTGATTGTTACTTTGGATGTTATTTTAATTAAATGAAACGGTTTTGAGTTCTAGTGATATCTATCTTTACTTATCATTGTTGATTTTGTACTGAATGAATGATTGCAATTCTTTTGTACTTTTGAGTGTCGATTGTGTCCAATATCGATGATTTAATAGTGCTCTTGATCGAACAGTATGTTGGTGTGCGTCCAACGAGGTAAATTGGAGTTGCATAGTTTTGTGTGAACTCTTAGCCTCTCGATGTGACAAGCGAATTGTTGATGGTGAGTCTTCCAATGACCGTTGCATGCAAGCTTCACTCTTAGAGTTGTGATCCGCAATTGTGTTTGAATGCCATGTGTCGTGAGCTTCACTTCAAAAGTGTGTATGATGATGCTTAGAACTTGCCCTGGTAGTCCGTTTGACTAAGCATTGGTGAATTTGGGGAAATGATCTTAGGCATGATTTTTTTTTAGGGTGAACCTAATTTCTAAACCTTTGTTGGCTACCTTGTGAGTGTGTGAACCCAGCTTGCCACCATTTGAATCTATCCTTCTCCTTGAAAGAAACATAAATACAAGAACCTTAGCCGTTAATTTGAAAATGCCATGTGTCTCCCACCTATAACCTTCGTGAAGTATTGGTTAGTTTGAATAGCCAACTTAGGCCAAAGTATCGACGTATTTTAGTGAATTAGTTTGTTTGTAGTCGAATTTACTTATTAGTCTTTTCGTTGGTTATTTTCAATAGGTGACAACATGAGTGACGCTAATAGTGTTGTTGGTCAAAATGATGATACGCATCATGTGAATGATGACGCTGGTAATCTCAATGAATTCAATGTAGCTCCAGTTGGAAGTGCTGGCACCATACGCTTTCTCCCTACTGTGGGTAATGTTATATTTCTGTTCACCGGAAACATACTTTAGCTGTTGCAAATAAAAGGTTCCTTTGGAGGACTTTTTCATGAGGAGCCCCATGAGCATTTTCAAAACTTTTTTGATGTGTGCAGCCCTTTCACATTCAAGAACATCTCTCAAGAGTCGATTCGACTTTTGTTGTTTCCTTTCTCTCTAACTGGGAGGCAACAAAGTGGTTGGCTGAACCACAAAGAGATTCAATTACTTCTTGGGTGGAACTGACGAAAGCATTTCTAGAGTGGTTCTTTCCTCTTTCGAAGATGGTGAAGTTGAGAGATGGTATTAAGAACATCAAGAGACTTGATGGTGAACCAATCCATGAGACATGGCTTTGATTCCAGTAGCTCCTTCTACAATGTCCTACTCATGGTTTACATGAAAATGTGTTGTTGCAATACTTCTACCATAGCCTCGATTCGGTAAAAAATCTAACGCTGATTGTTTAATTCAAGGTGGAATTATGAGACCACCGTTTTGTATTGCGCCAGCGTTACTTGATGATATGACTAAAATCAACCGGGCATGGCACACAACAGAGGACCAGGTATCACCTCTTATGGTCAGAATGACAAAGGAACAAATTGATAAAGATCATGAGCGTGATGCGAATATGGCGAAGATGATGACCCAGCTGGATTTATTGACCAAACATGTTATGGGTGCGGGTTCAAAAGTCGTTAATCCAGTCGATATGAGCCCGGATGTACTGCATTCGAAACCATGTACAACGAGGATGTCCAATTTTTGTAGAATCAAATGGTGGGTTCTCTTCCTAGCTATCAAAGCCGGGTGAGAATCAAGGTTTTACCAAGGAACAAGGTGCTGGTTTGAGAGATAATCGGGAGTGGCATGATCGAGATATAAATTTGAGAGTTGGTGAGAGAGATCGGTATGTGCCTCCACATGATCATCCCAAACTTACCGAACCAAAGACTGATCCAGAATGTTTTAGAATTGAAGATATTCTTGCTAGTATTTTGTACAATGTGGAAGGTTCAGACAAAGTATTCGAAGAGATGAGGGCTGATTTCTCTTGTCTAAATGAAACGGTGACTTCTCACTTCGCTTCAATTAAACATCTTGAATCACAAATGGTCCTAATATCAACCCAATTGCATCAAAGACCAAATGGTGCCTTCCTATTGACACATTGACTAACCCGAAGAATGTGAATGCTCAGTGTATGGCAATCATAACTCGGAGAGGCAAAGCCTTGGTTAGTAATGTGATTGAGGTCGAGGAGGCTAAATGGAGTAAAATTCAACCTATTGTGAGTAATGATGAGGGTCTTGAGGATAGTGTGAACAATGATGTTCCCGACAAAGATGTTGATTCAACTAATGATGTTACTATTGGTGGAACTTCCACATCTAAGGTGGGGGATGTGTCTAAATCGGTTTCTCCAAGGCCGTTACATAAAATTAACCCTCCTTTTCCACAAAGGTTGAAGAAGAGTGATGACAATGCATAATTTCAAAAGCTTCTCTCTGTTTAAGTCTCTCTCTATAAATCTTCCGTTGGTGGATGCATTACTAGAAATGCCGATGTATGCTAAATTTATTAAGGAATTGGTCACGAAAAAGAAAAGCATGGACTTTGAAATGGTTTATGTATCCCATACTTTCAGCGCTATTATGTCAAATGTGGTTGCTAAAAATGATGATCCGGGAGCGTTCATGATACCGTGCACTATTGGGGTGTTCAAGTTTGCTAGAGCATTGTGTGATTTTGGAGCTAGTATAAATTTGATGCCATATGCTATTTTCAAGAAACTTGGGCTAGGTGAGCCTAAGTCAACAACAATGCGACTTCTCATGGCGGATCGTTCTATTAAGCGACCAATCGGTGTTCTTTATGATATTTTGGTAAAGGTTGACAAGTTTAATTTTCCAGCGGATTTTGTTATTCTTGATTGTAAAATGGATGCCGAGATCCCGATTATTATTTGTAGACCATTCTTGGCTACTGGAAGAGCTTTGTTTGATGTGGAGAGTGGCGACCTAAAATTTAGAGTTAATGAGGAGGAAGTCACCTTTAATGTGTGTAAGTCTATGAAACAACCCTATGAAATCCATGTGGTGTCAGTTATTGATGTGATCGATGAAGCAGTTGCTAGTATTGGTGTAATTTCTTGTATTGGTGAATCTTTGGCTGCTATCCTTTTGAATTATGACGAGGAAGAGATCCATGATTATGATGAAGTGGTGGCTACTTTATCAAGTTTAGGTTCATACTTGAAAACTCCTTTGATGCTTGAAATTATTTGAAGAATAGAGAAAGTCCTCCCGCGAAGCCATCCATTGAAGCACCCCTGTATCTTGAATTGAAAACTCTTCCTTCTCATCTTAGATATGTATTTTTGGGGGCTAATATTAATTTGCCGGTAATCATTATAGCTGACCTACTTGAAGGGCATGTACAAGCAATTATTAGTCTGGTAAAAAGATTTATCAAAGCTATTGGATGGACAATTGCTGATATTGTGGGGATTCCTCCCTGTATTTGCATGCATAAGATTCAGTTGAAAGTTGATTGTAAACCTAGCATTGAGCACCAAAGGAGGTGGAATCCTCCAATGCAAGAAGTGATTAAGAAGGAAATCATCAATTGGTTAGATGCAGGTGTGGTTTACCCTATTGCAGATAGCAAGTGGGTAAGCCCGGTTCAATGTGTCCCAAAGAAGGGTGGTATGACCATGGTCTCGAATGAGATAGGTGAACTTGTGCCAATGCGACCAGTTACCAGTTTTCATGTGTTCATGGACTATAGAAAGTTTAATTCGGCAACTGAGAAAGATTATTTTCCCATGCCCTTTTTAGACCAGATTCTTGCTAGATTGGCGGGGTGTGGATGGTATTGCTTCCTTGATGGTTACTCCGGTTACAATGAAATATCCATAGCGTCGAAGAATCAAGAGAAAACTACTTTTACCTTTCACTATGGAACATTTCCATTTAAACAAATGCCTTTTGGGTTGTGTAATGCACCGGCAACGTTTCAAAGGTGTATGTTGTCGATTTTTGCTGATATGGTTAAGGACTCAATGGAGGTTTTTAGGGATGATTTTTCCGTACTTGGGGACTCATTTTAAGAATTCCTTGAACACTTAGGAAGAGTCTTAAAGAGAAGTGTCAAAAAAAACCTCGTACTTAATTGGGAGAAGTGTCATTTCATGGTGAAAGAAGGGATTGTTTTGGGGTACAAGATTTTAGGGTTAGGCATACAAGTGGATCAAGCAAAGGTCAAAGTTATTGCCAAGCTACCACCTCCTATCTCAGTCAAAGGAGTCTGAAGCTTCTTAGGACATGCAAGTTTCTACCAGCGGTTTATAAAGGATTTCTCCCAGATAGCTCATCCTCTTTGCCAGCTACTTGAGAATGACCGTGTTTTTATGTTTGATGAAGCATGTACGATTGCTTTTGAGTGTCTAAAGGAGAAACTTGTGTCGGCTTCGGTCATTGTTGGCCCGGATTGGGGTAGCCCTTTTGAGTTAATGTGTGATGCTAGTGGCGTCGCCTTGGGTGCTGCACTTGGTCAACGTAAATGCAAATTATTCCACCCGGTCTACTATGTGAGAAAGACCTTGAATGTGGCTCAAAGAAACAACATTGTTAAAGAACAAGAGTTATTGGTTGTAGTGTACGCTTTTGAGAAATTCCAAGCTTACTTATTGGGAACTAAGGTAGTGGTTCACACTGACCATACAACTATCCGCTACTTAATGGCAAAAAAGGATGCTAAACAGAGACTTATTCGGTGGGTGCTATTGTTGCAAGAGTTTGAATTTGAGGTCAAAGACCGGAAAGGATGTGAAAATCAGGTGGCTGATCATTTATCTAGACTTGAAACAAGTGTTATTGTATCAGGTGACAAGGATGTGGAAGATGTTTTTCCGGATTAGATGGTCATGATGATCTATAAGGGTTCCATCCCTTGGTATGCCGATTTTGCCAAATATGTTGTGTGTGAAATTAATCTTGATGGGCTGACATTTTATCAACACAAGAGGTTTCTTTTTGATGAGAAAAGGTATTTTTGGGATGAGCCTTATCTATTCCGGGAATGTGTTGATCACATAATCAAGAAATTTGTACCAAAAGTCGAAGTTGACTCTATTCTTGACGCATGCCACGCATCTCAGGTTGGTGGCCACTATAGTGGGGTACGTACAGCGGCCAAGGTGTTGCAATGTGGCTATTATTGGCCAATGATGTATCAAGATGCAAATTCTTTTGTCCGCAGGTGTATTCCATGTCAAAAGCAAAGAGGAGTGTCACGAAGACACGAGCTTCCCCTTATTCATATCCTTGAGGTTGAATTGTTTGATGTGTGGTGCATTGATTTTATGAGCCCTTTCATGAGTTCTTATGGGAACAAATACATTCTGGTGTCCATTGAGTTTTTGTCAAAGTGGGTAGAAGCTGTGGCCTTACCCAACAATGAAGGCAGACGTGTCATCACATTTCTTAAGCGATATAGTTTCACAAGGTTTGGCACTCCGAGCGCTATTATCAGTTATGGGGGTTCTCATTTTTGCAACCGACATTTAGCCTCGCTGTTGTCCAAATATGGAGTAAAGCACAAGGTTGTCACCCCCTACCATCCGCAAACAAGTGGGCAAGTTGAAGTGTCAAACCGAGAAATTAAAGGGATTTTGGCCAAAACCGTGAGTGCAAATCATTCTGATTGGTCTCGAAGGTTAGATGACGCTTTGTGGGGATATAGAAATGTTTTTAAGACTCCAATTGGTATGTCGCCATCTTAGTTGGTGTTCAGTAAATCATGTCATCTCCTGGTGGAATTCGAGCATAAAGCCTTGTGGGCTTTGAAAACCTTAAATTTGAACTAGGATTTTTCATCCAAGAGTCGTGTTGGCCAACTTCATTCTTTTGAAGAATTTCAGCTTCGAGCTTTTGAAATTGCTGCTCTTTACAAGGAAAAATGAAAAGGTGGCATGATGCCAAGATACTTCATTGAGAATTTAGGGTGGGTGATTGTGTGTTGCTCTACAGTTCTAGTTTGCGGCTATTTCTGCGTAAGCTCAAGTCTAAGTGGTCAAGCCCTTTTAAGGTTAATCGCATGCTTGAGAACGGAGCCATTGAAATTCATGGTGAAAATGGATCGTTCTTTAAAGTTAATGGGCAAAGGCTGAAACTCTATTTTGGAGAGGCTCCCGTTGTGCAATTGATTGATGTGGTGTACTTGGACGATGCATGAATGCATGTCCACATCATGCCACGATGTTAAATAAGGAGCTTTTTGGGAGGCAACCCAAGCTTTATCTTAGTGTTTTTGAATAACGTGTGTTGAGTGTGTAGGTTGGAGTATGAAATTTCAAGACATGGTAACTAGGCGAGGGTTTGGTCCAGTCGGCGCATCGTCGAATGGATCGGCGACATTTATGCCATCACCCAACATAGCACGAACATGAGAGTTTTTAAACTTTTCAAATTCAAACTTTCATCTTACTTGAAATTTTCATTATCTCCTCTCATACCCGCATACTTTTGCATTTTCTTTAGTATATTCGTTGCGTTTAGCTGTTATTGGAGTGCTCTAGGCTTGTCCTCGTTCCCCATTTCATCATTGTTGCATCGTTGTGTTTACATTAAGGTTTGTTTTCTTGGGTTTCGATTTTTGTTAGTCATTGACTGTTAATTCCACTTGAGAATAGATGGTTACTTGATTTTGTGCGTGATTGTATGTCTTGATTGCTGCCTATTAGTTTGATTGCGCGAATTGGGTTGAGCATGCTAAATTTTTGTACTTTTTGGCCTTTGTTGATCTGGGTTATCATATTTAGTGATCGTAAATTTTTGATTTATTGTTGGGTGAAGTTTGAGTAGCCCCGAATTCAATCAAATGGCTTGAATTTGCCAAATGATTGAGTTCGGGATTCGCAGAGTCTATAAACATGAAGTGTACAGACTGCTCCTCACTCTCCGAAGAGGACTCCTCAATGACCTATTGCTTGCCCTTCCCCTTTGATTAGATTGTGGGTTGTGTCGAGTGGCGTGGTCTATCAACCTCTCAGGCAATTTCTATGCATTTGGCTTTCTTCTTGGGAGGTTTGTGGGTGAAAACTTAGCGGTGCGGCATATCAGTCAATCCAAACAAGCAAACACAAAAATATATAGAGATGAGTTAGTATAGGGTCAAATAGGAAAAGTTGTAGAAATACTCACTGACCAGGATTTCGACAGGCTGAAGTGATTAGGCGAGCAAACACAGGCATCGCCGAAAGTAACAGACTCGGCTCAAGTGAAAATCAAGCAAGAAAAAAAGTGATTAAAAATTCACTTGGCGAGCAACACGGGAGCTCGCCAAATATTACAGAACACACAGGCCACAAATCAACAACAAAGGGCGATGGGGACTGCAATGGGCGAGTTGCCGATCAGAACGGCGAGCCCACTTAGCTCGCTGAATCGACTAGAAACATCACCTACCCCAAAACTTTTACGATTTTCAACTAACAGCCCAAGATATAATAATTAAAGTTCAAACATCAACAAATAGAGTAGACCCACAGCCAATTTCTACCCGGGGTACTCAGACATCCCCAAAATTGATTTGAAAACTACAAAATAATGATTTGCCCTTAAGAAAGACGTCACCCACTCCCAAGTGAGAAAAACATGCACGATTTTACCCATAGGCTTGCCCGTATTTTCCAACCAACATACACAAGGCTCATGTAGGATCAAAAAGGTCTTTCAAGGCTTGTAATGGGGCTGAGGTTTCGGGTATGATCGTTTAGGCTTAGTGACTCTAACTTCATGAAGCATGGCTCAAGTTTAACTCCTC